>VCRD01002408.1:76056-89226 GCA_006783055.1 Trinorchestia longiramus | reverse complement strand
GTGACGTAAAGCATTAATACGGTGACGTAAAGCATTATTATGGTGACGTAAAGCATTATTATGGTGACGTAAAGCATTATTATGGTGACGTAAAGCATTAATACGGTGACGTAAAGCATTAATACGGTGACGTAAAGCATTATTATGGTGACGTAAAGCATTAATACGGTGACGTAAAGCATTATTATGGTGACGTAAAGCATCTGAAACACTCAAAAGATGTTGCGCATAAAACCAGTACAGTATCGTACAGAAATAAAGCAACTCACGTCCTCTTTCAGGAGAGAAGTTTCTTCTCGCAACTTTTGGTGGTCCAGTGAGACGCCATCATCCTAAGAAATACAGACTGACATTATGATACAAATTTTACGAAAATAGATAGTAATACAGTAAGGCACAGAAAGGCCAATAAAAGGACTGCAGCGAACCTATACACAACGCGCAAAAACGAAAAAAATTACAGTGTTTAAAAGACTATCAAAAAAACGCTTACACGAACACTCGTCTCACACTCGAGTTCACGATCAAATGCAAGCACATAGTGTGACTCTAAAATTCGACTCTATTCAATTTATAATTTGGAGATCACCTTTTTCATGAATACCTGTGCATCTCTACACACAAACTACCCAAGACTCATTAGTTAGCTCACGGTAGAACGGAAATGGCACAAAACGCCAGAGCGAGCGAGAACCATGTCTGACGCGACTAGCTGACCTGGCGATGAGCAGCAGCAGCAGCAGCACTCTCGAGTACTGAGATCTTGTGCAGCGCTCGCTGGAGGTCACACTGCAAGGCTTCCACCTGGGCACGTGCTGCGTCCGCCTCTTCCTTTGCCTCTGCACTCACTTTTTTGCCGCCTTCTTCGCTGCTTCCTGAACCACAGAACACAAACATATCAGCACTTGAAACACAAAGTTACAGAATTATGAGGTATGCATCCAAAAATGTAAAAACTACGAGTTATTTACTACCAGGTGAGAGCATACAATAATGACTATCATACCTGTACGATGACAGAATGGTCGATTAGTACGAGCTGGATTGATTTTACAAAGAAACAGGACAATTCATTAATAAGCATCATGTAGTAGACACGTGTAGGTATCCCATTTGCACCGTAATTCAACCGCAAGACATCGAAGGGAGAAATTAATCCCTTTATTTTCCAGTAAATCCTTTCTTACAAAGTACCTCCTAATCAAGCGAGATAACAAAAATTTACCTAGTATACATAAATGCATGAAAGAAATTTTACCTGGTCACCTTCCTACAATGAAGCAAGAGTGGCGTAAGGAGGATTTTCATGAGAACATTCAACAAAAGTCCCTCTAAACGCTAGGACTCGCATGCAGAAAAGCTTCTCCACTGCGGGACGACTTCGGTCTTCCAGTTCGACCTTCGTCAGGAATATATCACGCAAGGCTGTTTTGCTACTAAAGCAACACAGGGTTAAGACTTTAGATAACCTTTTGTTAAATCTTCTCATGATATATAGCACGCTCTAGACTATACAGGTAGATAGTATAAGTGAAACAGACGAGCTCACAGTTCATACTATTAAAAAAAAAGCCTACCTTGACGCTGGGTGAGGTGATGCAAACGGAGCTGGTTCTTGAGTTCAGTGTTGGTGGCATGGAGGTGGGAACGTTCAAGTTCCAGTCGTTCGTGGTCATGGCGGCTGGTGGCCAGATCGCACTGCAACACAATACGCTCAACTCAGTACTGCATGATGTTCTCTGGTCCATAACAGCGTTATGGAGCGTCAAATCATGAGGATTAGAGGCCCAGATGTTATTGCAGACAAGTAGTTTTCACTCACTTCTTCAAATAAGTTAAGCAATGGCTCATTAATACCAATGTGAATGCATAAACACTTGCAATTTTTAAGTACATTTACCGAATGATAGTTTTTGGAGACGCACTAAAATTTAATTTTGAATGCCCAGTCAGTTTTACTCACAAAGGGATGCGACGATGCATCAAAAGCAGGACGAGTAGAAATAGAAGAGTAGAAACAGAAAACGATACATGGTAACACAGCTTATCCTTGTTGCTTAGGAAAAACATAATGTTGGAGAAGTACATGTCCTGTTATGAGATGTACATGTCCAATATCCTTTATTCTTGAATACAAGGGCAAGGGCCCTTCCTTATGCTGAGCAAGAAATAAAAGGCTGTACAGTGCATGCGGAGATTAGAATCCCTACAAAACCTTCAAAAACTACAAGAAGATTTTGAAATTGTGATCAAACCTGGCTATGAATTCTCAGGCTAACTAGTGGTGAACGTTGTAGCTGTGATTGTTGAGATATACAATGTTGTGGGTCATCGTCATGGAATATGAATATCACCAATGGAGCTCTTAATGATGCAGGACATTTGAAGTCGTAAGTAGCCACAAAACAACACGAAACTTTTATGGTTAGCAGCAAATACTTCATATGAATTTTACAAAGAGTTATTTTGAAAGTCATGAACTTTATAGTGACGCTTTCACACGTCAAATTGGAGACTAATATTATACAACATGAAAATTAAAAGAGACTCAGCAACTAGAGCTTCCCGAACTACGGTATGAGCTTCCGACATAACTGTGTTATACATAATTTCCTTCTAATAATTTATAAAGGTCTACACAAATGAAAAACGTTAACCCTTTCCAACAAAAAATATTTACCACACATTTATCAAAATGAATTTTAAAAGCATGCTCTTCTTTCAGTACAAGTAACCTTGCAAATTTTTGCTCCCGCCACGTCATTTCTAGCTCTCACAGTGCTGGAAAACGAAATAGTTCAACATATGTAATACCACTATCCTACTTTGATAAGGAATATCATCATCAGAATCAGTAAAAAAGAACACTTCAGATCCCTTTAAGGATTGCATCTTGCGGGTGATATAAGAAGAATCGCCGTGACTGTAAGCCAATTTAGCCTAGAAGACGGATGACCCAAGGCCAGCGTAGTTTCTTTGCAGCATCGGAACACAACCACAGAAATACCTCGAAAGAAAAACGCACGGTAGAACCTAAGATACAGAGCCTCTTGAGACGAGAGCAAAATATGCAAAAACAGACCTTCAGCAGCGTGACATCAGCTTCTAGGCCAGCCTTGAGAGCAGTAGCTTGATCCTTCTCCTGCTGCAGCTGAGTGATCTGCTGCAGGGCTGCTGACAGACGGGCCTGCAAACCAGCCACCTCTACGGTACTGGCGCCTCCGCTGCTGCCGTCCGCCTGTTCAGTGCAGGGACACGTCATCACAGTCATACACACTTGGTCCGATCTACCCAAGTCGGTTGTTCGCTATGTAGAGCGGGCTTAATTCATCCACTGAGAACTCAAAAATCCCTTAAACATTAAAAATGTTAATGAGATTTGGATAATACTACTTTGAAAATGTTCATTGTAATGCAGACGTTACAAAGAGCAAACAGACACCTCTTTTTTAACACTTAATTAACAGATAATCCAAAAGTAGACACATTTGTGCATAGGGTTTAGCAACATCTAAAGTTTTAACCAGCAGCCTTGAACCCCACTTGAGATTTGGATATTTGGTGGCTCATGTTTCGTGGTGTAGTGAGCACTCTTTTTGGTCAAAATTGACCGTATTTTTTAAGCTAAGACTTCATTTGCGAAACAAACCAATATGTTTGAAATTAACCCTTCTTGCACTGAAAAAAGAATTCAACACTATCCTAATTTTAAACTTAGAAGTAATCAAAACTCATGTTCAGTGTTTTTACTACTACAAACACGCAAAAAATCGTTTATGAATCGTTTCAGAAAAAAGTTTTGTGCGACAGCTACCAGCAATCAGTTTAGCTAGTACAACCATTCCTCATCCAGTTACAAAAACCACTAGACAGGTGAAGGCAGCAAGATGAAATGGGACAGCCAGATTCCAGGGTGGCAGTTCACGTTATAGATCTTGATAGGGTGAAAAACCCTTCAATTAAATTCTTCTTTTTTGCGTATTTATAGCTTATTGCTTACATTAGCACTGTGTATTTTATTCCTAATAATTTCACTAAGTAATCACATGATCATGTTTTTTCCTTATAAAGATAATTTCACTGAATATGTATTTATCCTGGTGCACAAAGACGAAGATGGTGATGTATAGATCACTTAAAGGTCCAGAACACCAAGCTTAACTCGTTAGTATTAGGCACATTTGATGCCTGTAGTGCAGACTCTCGACAGCAAAGTTAAGCTTCGAACACCGCAAAGCTGAGGGCAGAATATGCTGGTACCCTTACAAAGTTATTCTTGAGTTGTAGCGATGAACCACTTTTCGAAAAAAAAAATCACGATACACATCATCAGACATACCACTATAAACACAGTACCATCCCCCATGTAACTATAAAAACTTATATTTGAACTAAAATAACTTGATCTAGACATGTTATTGCCTGAGCTCTCAGCTGAGCTTGGTGGTTGCCCACCTTGCCTGCAGCTCTGAGTGACGCGTTCTCCTGCTGGAGAGCGGAGATGTGCATGGCAGCACGTGCCAGCTGCTGGTGCTGGTGTTGCTGCTGCAGTTGGCACTGCTGGCTCCAGCGCACCACCAAGGCCAGCTGGTGCCGCAGCGCCAGATTATTCTGTGCGAGTGATTCTGCAACAGAGTATAGAATTTACGAATACAGGCGGTTAACCTACAACAATATATGTACATGACCAAAGTGCAGAGTAGATCACTTCTATCAGTAATTGAGTTATCTACCGTAGCAATAAGGTCGTTTGTATTGCTATATGGTCTCAGGAAAGAACTAGCTATCCTCTTGTGCGTATTGTCTACTCTCTACTTGGTTAGTTAGTTGTAACATTAAAGCTTGTATAAAGGCAATCAGTCTCACTGCTGAACAAGCAAAACTTTGCTGAATAATAATCATGCTTATACCTAATTATCAACAGCTTCAAAGTAGATAACACTGAACACAGTATGCATATGCACGACAGTATTTAAGGCTAATTTGCGTGAAAAACTCCATTAATAATAATCATGGTCATTCCTAATCATTCACTGCTTCAAAATAGAAATTAGCATAGCAAATACAATTTATGTATCTATTAAAGTATATATTTACAGCTTATTTTAACTCCTTCATTCACCTTTTAGCTCAAGATTTTTATTCACGACAGATCGCAGTTTTGAAATGAGGTCCTCCTTGGACACTCCATCAACGTTTGCCAAGCTCGTCAGTGTCTCCTGAAATAAACAGTAAATAAGCAAACATCTCAGACATGAATAACGTGTCAACATTAGTCAACAATAAAACTTGATCAACAAAAACAAATCAAACGATATCTTTTACTATCCACCACACCATGAGTTAGGAGTGTTTCCTAAATATTTATGTCATCAATGTTGCCCTAACCTTTTATCCCAGTTACCTGAGTGACTACACAGAAAACCTGGTTCAGGCAGAAGTATGATAGATGCCATGCAGAAACTAAACAAGAAGTAGGCATCCTTAATTGCTACTAAGAAATTATATGATCCTAGTCCCACAATGAGAAGTGGAGTTCAGGAGTCCTACATATCCCCTGAGATTCTGTGGGAAAACTCTAGAAGCTTTTCTTTACAAAGAAGTTACTAAAATAATCAACCACTGAAAGAAATTTCAGCAAACATAAAAGGTATTCTCATGAAAATGGCAAACTGAACCATTGTCAAGTACAATTCCTAAGTTACCTAGGGTAAGCAAAAAAGATGCTTCAGTTTTAGAAAAAAGAATACAACTTTAAGCTCATAAAACTTTGTCAAGGTGCTCATTATTAGCCTTCATTAACTGAAATTGAAGCAGTCCAATGGTTTATAATTTTGAGATAAAAACACATAAATTGAACATAATTTATAAAATCATTGTCCAATTAGATGGAACATGAAAATCTACTGGAAGAGAAATAATTTAAAATGCCATGAAAAAAAACGAGTACCCAATTTCCACAGGGTATAGTTAACACACACTAAGACAACGCATTTCTCAAAGACAACACTTATGATTCAGAATCAAACACTTTCAACATAAATTCCATTCAAATCTAATTTACCTAGTTTGTTTTGTAACTTATATACGGCTAACTGAAGCAACGTGATGCAACACAAACCTGGACCTCAGCAGCAGTACGCTCACACGGGGCTTTAGGGTTAGTCCCGTTACTCTCAGCTGAGGCTGGTGACGTGGGCTCCGAGTCAGTGACGGGAGCATTGATGCCACACATTCCTGCCTGTCCCATCCCTGGTGTAGTACCTGCCTGACTTTTTTTATTGCGGATATCTTCCTGTTGAACCATCATGCAAATTCTGCAAATCAAATAACTGATTAAGATTTACATTGTGTTAGCAATTTTAAAAACAAATTTTTTATTTATATTAATGAAATCTGATCTGTCTTTGATTTATCACATAAAAATTAAAGCAAAGTTAAAATTTCTTAAATTAGTTTTGAAGATGCATTTGTTAAGTAATGAGTTCTGTCATGCAATAGCTTACAAGTGGTTCAATGATGAACAACTATTATGGTGAGACACAATAACTGAGGCTTGTGCTTAGTTTCAATTCCCCTTTGATGCTAAAATAATGAAGCCATAATAATTTTTTTCTCAAGATTGAAGTAACATCTCTGAAAAGCCAATTAATTTAAGTAAAAAGATGCCAAAGTATAGAAAAATTGTTTATTTTACTGAAAGAAGTTAATCAATGATACGAACTGCAGGTTTTTAACCCTTTGGAGACAAACGGAACCTCTCACTATTGACGTGTTCACAGCGCACAAAGTTAACTTTGCTTGCAATGAACAGTCTAGAAACTGTTTGTTTGAACCTGATGCTGGCAGTTATTTACAAAATAACTATTTTGCTCATGAATGCAGCAAGAGTGTCATTGAATAATCAAATTTGTTACAAGAGGCAATATCTTGATATGCACCACAGGCCAGGGCATTTTGCCATGTTTTAGTCAAAACATTGAAAACTATTAACTATAACTAAACTATAACTAACTATTGAACCTAAGAGAGTTCATTTTTAGCCATTTTGCTTGAGCATTAAAAATTAACCATAAACCATTTTCTGATATAGAGCAGTACTGCTTGAGTATGTCTACAATAAAGTTTGTTTGCCTATTTTCTTCTCTTCTGCTTCTATGTCCTGTTTATTGGGGCTTCAAAATCTTGTCCATGTAGCCCCTAGCCAGAAGGTACGTTGGGTTGTTGAGACATCACAACCTGCAAAAAGAATCATTTTAAACATTTACCAATGATTGGACACAGCATTTACATGAGAGAAGATTTACAGCAATTAAATCCAGAGTAATGTGGTATTTATGAAGTGCATTCAGTCTGCTAATTCTATCAATATTCTCAGTACCATATAATGCATACATAAAGTACAGCAAGGTTTCTTGTCATTTACAACATAATATCATAAATAAGTTGTTAGGGCATGCCCAACACAATGCAGCACATGAGCTGATAAATTGGTATGAAGGCCTAGCCTGGAGCTTCTTTAGGCTAATAGGCAAAAGAAAGAACTTGTGTGGCACAGAGTCACAGTAAAATCAACTCCTGAAGCAGAACTCTGATGAAGAAAAAGTTGAACCATACCAAGATGTAGGAAATGACAGTCTCAAGTATCAGTCTTTACAAAATTATATAAGCTAGAGCTGCATAAGAAGTTATCATCTGTCTCTGTCATTCAGTGAGGAGTAGACTTTGTTTAAAAACTAAAATTAGTACCAATAGAGGTCAGTCACATTTAGTATACTTTATTAGTTCCTAATTTATAAACCACAGCCCCTGTGTTGGTGAACTTAGCAGTAACACTCAACATTTCAGGGCATGCTTTGATCAGTTTTGATGTATCATGTAGGAAAGATAGTAGATTCCAGATTTTCATATTAGTGTTCAAGGTAACATTCACACTTATTGGCTCAGCATTACTTCTGTTTTATTTTAAAACAGTTAATCTGGCTGAGAGAAATGGCCCTTATAACATTACGGTTTTCAGGAAAGGGGTAACTTCTGAGCATATTTTTCATGGAAACAGAGATATTTAGAGTTCTAGTTAAATTAGCTTGTTTACCAAAATAATTTGGGAAAACAGAGAGAACATGATCCATAGTTTCTACTTTGTTACATGGTCAATGAGAATCATAAAATTGATTAAATCAAAACACCTCAGACTTATATCATGCATACCCAACATGAAGTCTAGCCAAGGCAGTTTCTACACAATAGTTTCTCTAGTAAGACCAGGGTCATCTACCAATGCTATCTCTAATTTACATGAGGTGGTGCTCCTTCCTGCTTATTGTGTTGTGTTCCAACTTGTTCTAAAAGCCTTGTAAGCAAGATTTACAATTTTTCATTAGGAATACAAGTGTGTGGTATTGAAGAGCCCTTGCCACACAAGCAACACCTCACAGCCTTGTTACCTGCTACACTTCTCTGCTCTGAAATTAACTGCATTCTAATATGATGAAATAAAATTATTTTAATCAACTTATTTTGTATATTATAAACCAGAAAAATATAATTTTTATATTAATATTGAATAGGAAGCTAAAGTCTGCAAAAGACATATTTATTAGAAGAGCTAATATTTAGTGAGATCCATAAAAGGGTTCCACTACTGATAGCATATAATTTGCAGTCAATTATCAGTTTGGCAGCAAAATTTCCAGCTTAGTGTGACTCCTTTTGTTGGGACTACAACAGCTGTTGAAGAAAAACAGGAAGGCTTGGTGACTTGCAAACCGTTAGTAAATATAGGGATGCTATCAGAAAACTTGGTAGCCAATAGTTTACTACAGGTTTGAATAACTAATTGTAAAGGTTATAAAGACAAAGGTAGGTATGAATTCAATCAATACACAATTTTTCACCATGAACCAAATAGGAAGTGGCAAGATTAATCAAACAGAAATTGGGAGTGTAACTTTAGAGTGAACAGCTCTTGCATATCTGATGACGGTGGGTAGTTGAGAGGAAGAACCCGTCAAATTAGTCCTGAAGAGGAGGATTTCAACCGCGCGCTACTCCAGTGGTAGCAGAGGTGCATTTGAGTGAAATAGGAGCACGAACGCTGCGGTGTGCCGTTAGTGTTCCGAAACTGCGGGAGGAACGTGTATCAACTGTTCCGTAAAGAATTTTATTTGTTTTAGTAACGTTGAAATAAGCCCCAACATAAATAAGTGTTCCGTTTTTACACATTTATCACACAGTTTACACGCAATTAGTACTGCCTAATGCTACCAGAAGTATTAATGAACGTAGTTTAGGTTATCTATATAATAAAATGGTGAAAATACATCATATGAAAAAAGGAAGAATGAAAAAAGTTATTCCAATCCAATATTTAAGGTATATAAATATATTTTTTTTAATTTCAAATGCTAACATCTTGAAACCATTAATCATGTTCCTAGCGAGAGTGTCCATCCATAACACATATATGTAAGTCATGGCCACATATAGTTCAGAGCATAATACACATATAAAATATAGTGCATCAGTACAAAATGTAGAATGGAATAAAATTATATCGATATCATGAATACCTAACGTAATGTAGCAGAACAATTTCCATGTTTGAAATCAATACAAAAAGCTGCAGAAGATAAAAGAAACGCCAGATCTCTCCAACTTGTCTATCAGTTAAATTAGTTAAAATATTTCTAATTAATGTATTGTCACGTGCTAGACATGTTAAAACTGGCCACTATTCAATGAAAGACCGGCAATTCTTTAATCATATATTAAATGCCGAAGCTTTATTTATGTACAAGTAATTTGGTAAACTTTTAATAGAGTCATGATATAGTACAACTTCGAATAGCCTACGGAGCTGCAGCCTAAATCAATATTCTATTTATTTTCCTGAGCTCGGAAAATCGTGTGTGTCAGGGTGACTACGCGTGGACGCCGATTTAAAGGGTCCATATTAGCTCATAAATGTTAATTACTACAGTGCTACAGATCAACAAGAGTTCGTTTTTAGTGTTCTCACAAGCACTCCTCAAGAGAAACAAAAAAAAACTTGGCAACACATAATTACTTTACGATATGAATTACCACATGGGTTAGTGCATTGATAATTTTGTACAAGGTTTCAAGTTGTAAGATTCCTCTTTCAAAGCAGGAATTTCTTATTCCTGACTTTTTCTGACTGTGTTGGAGTCTCCACAGAAGATTCTATGAGCTTCAATAGCAAGAAGATATAAATTATGCGGTAATACGCTGTATAATTATTATTTAATACTTTCGAAATAGACACAGATCGATTTGAAAAATAAAAGAAAAACTATATTTTATACTGACAGTTGATAGTCTCGATTAATTTGCCTGCAGCAAATGCAGCCTGAACTTTTTATTAGAGTAATCAATTTCGTACAAAGTCCATGCTCTACACCTCACTCAATTCATGGCACAGCAGTGAGGTAATAAGCTCAGTGACTGATCCGCCATGTGACCTTCATTAATAAATGTCCAAATCAACTTTTGATGACTTAAGTTCTAAATCACCCCTGGAGCAGCTGCATGGCCCTTGTTAACGACAGGTTAGGCAGGCAATTGAAAAATAAAATCAACGTTGAGGCTGAATATGATTGAGCCGTCAGCTGCAACAGCCCTCAGCTGAATTAAGCAAAATCAAGTGTTACCGACGGTACCTAGTTTTATTTGTGCATCTCAAACGGATATTATAAACAATTCGTCATAAAGAACGTGAATTTAATATAATCTCATAACAGTATACGAAAATTAGAAGAGGATTTTATTTATATCAAGCACGATTCGGCTGGCTAATTTTGTTGTCAGTTCAGCTAAGAAACTTGCGACTAACCTCCTCGATAAATAATCCGTCACCTACTGACCTAGTGATGGATCCTTGTCATCATTCCTAACGAGATGCGCACCTCGTGACTAGGCATCAGTCAACCGCAAAGTTTCTTGCTCTTAAACATATGCCACTGACGAGGTAAATTTTATTTCTAACGACTCAGAACTTGTATTATTTAGGACGCCCAGAATCTGCATCCTAATGTTGCATCTCATGATCTCATCAGTTTTATTACAGACTTTGCCCCGACATATGGCATCTCTAGAGGCACGACTGGCTTGCGGCAACAAACGCTCGAGTTGCAGAACATCGACAAATAAATTTGCAGTTTGTTTGGTTTTGTGTTACATTACGACAGCTTTGTAAAAATCAGCATTGAATTCTAAGCTTTTTTCTTGAACGTCACTTAAAATATTTTTAAGATGAGTGTCTTGAGATAAAGTTACTTACGCCTGCATATATGATTTGTTTGACTGTCTCAATCAATTTCAGAATGCCGTAAGAAAATTGCGCACCTCTAATCTTTGAATGACAGCTCGCTTTGAGTAAAATTATGAAAGAGTTTTGTAATTCTGTTTCGAAAGGTTCTCATTTAAATGCAATGGGCATAATTCTATCGATAAAAATTTTATATATATGTTCACATGTTCATAAGTAGGAAACTTAGACATCTTTGAAAATGAACTCGCAAGCTAAGTATAAAATTTGCTATTGAGTTAAAGAAAGTTGAAGTTTAAGTTTTGTGAGTTACTTGAAATCTCAAACAACTAGTATCAGCTCTTCGATGAGGAGCTTATTCTTCAACCCCATTTGTAACAAAATATGTACTTACCAGGGCAAATATAGTCGTGAATCTTTGAGGAAGTTTCATTTTCTTTTCTTGATTTTACCTAGTTATTATCTTCCTGACGTAGTAGTAATAATTATGTGGAATTTTGCCCTTTTATCGAAATGAAACGCGATTTACATCAAATGGTTTTAGTTTATGATTTAACTGGAATATTTCGAATAAAATAATAGATCATTGACCGCGTCATTCCCATTTTGCAGGTATCGATCGTTTGGTAAGCAAGAGTTCAATCCACCTAGATGCAATCTACCGATTTCACTTATAATTATTATTTGATGAATGATCGAAGTCAAAAGACGCATTCATTAGCTCGACATCTGGAGCAAAATATTCGAGAAGCTTTTATTTCTGTGCATAACGTTCTCTTCTAAAACAGTTCTATCTTTTTCACATAGAAAGCATTTTTGCATTTACATTAATTGAAAGAACATGTGTCAACCAATGCTGAGATTAATTAGTTTTTAACATTTAATTATTTTCTCTTGGGACCTGCATACCTTTTCCTAATGATGATACTTTAGCTGTTTATGCGCTCTGTGAGAGCAGAAGCACTAAGTCTCTGTTGATGCACGCCGCATAGCACGGTGTTGGTGTGCATCCTGGAGAGGGAGGCATCTAGGAGAGGCAGGTATGCAGGAGGGACATATCACATAACTTTCACTTCAGCTCGGTATGAGCAGCGGTTGCTATCTCTACCTCCTCTCTTGCTCTGCTCATTGGCATGCGTCACCGCACACTCCGAACGTACACTTTCAAAACGTGCCTTGATAAGTCTGCTTCTGATTTTAAAAACTGATTTTAAATGGGTGGAGAATCAATAAAAGAAAAAACACTCTCTGGTAATCCCATGTTTTGGCTAAAATAATTGTTTTACATGAAAAAAAAGACAAAAAGTTGTGAGTCAAGCATTTCCGAGCTACCAGATATGGTGAAGCCCATAGTATGGATTCGGATTCGATTGTGTAGAAATCGTTAATATGTGATAGGTTTTCAAAATTACTCTTAAGACAATGCTCTTTTAAACCTAGAAATTTCAAAAACTAAAGCCGATTATAGGGAGAAAATATACGAATAAATAGGTAACGAAAAATATCCTACAGGTTCACTCAGAACATGACCAATCCATCACGGCTATCAATGTTAGTTCGGCAACTAACTTAAAATAATATAATAAATCCAATTGTGTACACCGTTACTTATGATCGCGCCAATCTACTGAGGATTCGTTTTCTTAAAAAATCTCCCATGAGTAAACCAGACAGCACACACGTAAAATGAGACTGACATATTTACATGAGCTATTTCAGTAACAAAAACAATAATAGAGGATGCATATACGCTTACTTACGTTATCAAAGATTATTTATGGAATGAACGAGCTCACATCTACCTGTGCACAAGTGGAACACAAGTGAACCTCGAAGTTACAGAAACTGATGTGATATAAAGTTCAGTTAACCCTTTAGCG
>VCRD01002408.1:58738-75747 GCA_006783055.1 Trinorchestia longiramus | reverse complement strand
TTTTACGTGTTTCTTCCTTTAAATCAAGCTTACTATCCAAAATGACCTCCAAGTATTTAAACTTGTGAACGCATTCAAGCAGTTGATCATTAAACGTTAAGAGGGTACTTGTGAAGGATGAGACCAAGACTTAACCCTCTTGAGTCTGCCGTGACACATTTGTCCCAGCACAAATTTAAATAAGTCTAGAGGGTCAAATATGTCCCCAAAACACGCTGAGTTACATTTGAACAGACCATTATAGCTTCAACACTCTTTGTACAACTTCCTCTGTGAACTGAGGCTGCATTGCATCAGGCAGAAACCATCAGTTGCCGAGATACTGCTGTCAAAGAAGGAGGAATCAACTACCTGAAAGCCATCTCGAAAGGGTTAAATAACACTAATTTTGTCTTACAAATGTGGAGTGTTTATTTGCCAAGCTGTTTGTGGGCAACCACACGCTTAATTGTTTAATGACAGTGTTCATCTTGCTAACAGCCTCGTCAAGATTCTGGGGATTAATATAAAATACAGCGTCATCAGCAGAAAGAATACTATAAGCGTCAGTCACAAAAACGACGTCATTAATAAAAAAGAAAAGTAAGGGTCCCAGCACGGAGCCTTGAGGTACTCCCACTTTCATGGGCAAGACAGAGGACTTCAATGAGATGCAAATAGTGTTCTGCTTTCTGTTTGAAAAATAACTCTTAATTAGGTCATTAGGGACTCCTCTGACACAGTTATGCTCAAGTTTCTAAAGTCAAATATTTTTTGTTGATTGTGTCAAATACCTTTCTGAGGTGGAGAAACAAGCAATCTTGATACGTTTTTTCATGAAATGAGGGTAATAGGTCATTCGTAAGCCAGAAGATTGCCATGGAGGTGTTTGAGTCTGAAAGAAAAACTCACAGAAAGTCAAATTGTTATCTAATCAAGATAAAATTGTGTTTTACAAAACTGGATGATCATTTGTAGAATTTTTTTTCAATATTGTATTAAAAATTGATAAAGTTGAAACAGGTCTATGAATACTAACATCTGCTATTTCACCACATTTGAAAACCGGCACCACTCGAGTATGTTTAAAAATGTCAGGGAAATTCCACTTGAAATTTATTGGCTAAAAAGTTCAGCAAAAATAGGGCGTTATGTTGCACGGTGCTGGATGCCTCATTTGCATGGAAGATGACATGATGAACATCCCTACAACACGACGCTATTTTTTAGTGTGCGATACATTATTGTTGGTGTAAACTGGCTTCTTGGCATGCGCTACCTCATACTGGGCTAACAGAGCCGCCTTTGCTGTTGTTAGGAGACAGTCCACAAGCAAAAGAAAGCGTGCCCAATAAGACACACCCAAACACAGGAAACTAAATATATGCAAGCGTAAAAGGGAAGTTACACCAGCATGGAGGAGCACCGACACACTCACAATCATAGGTTCCGTTACCCTCACTGGCAGAACCACCGTCATACTCACCCGTAGAGGAGCCGTTACTTATGAGTAAAAGTAAAGTTACAGTCCCAGGCAGAAATACCGTTACAGTCACAAATAGATACACCGCTAAACTCACTCGTAGAGGTACTATTACACTTCACCACCACTACTATTAAGCTCACCTGTAAAGGTACAGTTACACTGACCCATAGAAGTACTGTTACACTTCACCATAGAGGTACTGGTACAGTCACCTGTAAAGGTAATAATGCTTATGAATAAATACAGACCTATTCTTATTTCAAAAATTGAAGTTCGTCAAACTTTGGCTTTCACTTAAAGAAGAACAGAATCTATTTGTCTTATCGTACCTTATTGCAATAACGTTTCATAATCGCCTAGTTTCTTTTAAGGTACATTTCTATTCGCATTACAAAAACCAACTCCACAAGCATTGTTGCGCCCATTTTGCTATTCAGTATTTGAGTTTAAGCAACCATATTATTAAAATTAGCTTTACGACAAGCTTGTAGAATTAGAGTCTTCATTCATGAAAACATCCAATAATTCCTAAATTCATTCATAAAAAACTAAAGAAATATTTACGATTCTAAAATTTTATTCTCACTTGATAAAACACGGACTTACTCTTCCTATGAATTTGATAAAAGTAAAATAAAATTATTCATCAATTGAAACCTACACTGCAAGATCAAACCAGTACACATCCTCTGTATGGGCTTCTCTAACTTCTAATTTTGCTTCGAATGAAGTAATAGTCCTTCGAAAGAGGGTGGTCATTTCTTCGTATGTCGTTTTGAATAATCGTTATTTCCAGTGTGATTGATGATGAGTTAGATCTGGGTCTTTAACCGCACTGAAATTTTGGCATACTATAAATAATTGCAGTAAATCAGAGCAATGAGGAATTGTAACTAATATTTTTTGAATGCAAAAGTCTCTCTTCAAACAAGCTAAGTACATTTTTAGATATGAAGCTCTAAACTTTCTTGATAAAAACGTCTTTTTTTGGGACTTTCATGTAAAACTTAGATATAAAGTGATCTCGGAAACTTCTCCACTTTCATCTAAATTCGTTATAGGCTATCGAGTTTTTAAACTTTGGTCGCGTTAAAAACCTTGTCAGAGACAACTGCAAGTCAATGATTGAGTACTAAGCCACAATACATTAACAAGCCTTATAATTTGAGCCACAAGTCACGTAACAGTTCTGAGCAACACGGTGAAGTGTTACAAGAATGGACAAAATAACTCACTTTCTACCGTCACATTTATGTATTATTGCCTTAAAGTTTGGCTATAATTTTATCAGCGAGATTCACTTAAACTGCGTTCTAAGGTACAAAATACATAAAAAGTTACTCACTTCTTTGCTGCTGCTGTACAAAGATCTAGTCTTTGACTAGATGAATTAGTCATATTATTCTAAAAACTGTATTTCATATTGTACAATTATATTTTTAAAATGATCTTCAGGTAATAGTTGGTTTTTATTTATACGGTTTTCAAGATTGCAAATTTTATTCAACTGTACTTGATGTACTTCCTCCTAGTAATTTGTCCACGTGATTAGAGTGTAGTAAGCTACACTTTCAACTAGAAGTTATTTTTAACGAAGTGATTACTTTACACTCAGTTTGTAATTGGATTATTTTAAGTATCTAGGTGAAAACTGAAAGCAATATCGATGTACGGAACCAATTATGCGATAGTAGCATCAGTGAAAGTCGAATGCCTGAAGCAGCGTCAGTTGGGCTCGACTGATGGCCATCTCACTCAGTAGGTCATAAAATAACATTTCTTCACTTTACGATTACCTGTTTCAAGACTAAAGGCTCCTTAATTAATGATTTCCGATAGTGACTTCATTAAAGTGTCATAGCTTCGTGTGACCGCAGCGTCAAGCTCTAGCAGTGAAATACAACCCAGCAGCTCTCTCTACCTGCCGCGGGTGTGGCGTGAAAACCGTGCCAGCATCTGCTCACAATGCACCCAACTAGGATATTCTTCGCTTGAAATTACCATTTACCTCTCTGAATTTAGTCACAACTGTAAAGCGTTATTTCTTATGATAAACCTTGAGTAGAAACGCAATGACTTCAGTCTCGGGAAGAAGGCCAAGTTCATCCTCCATAAATATCTTTGCCCACGTGACTCCTCACTCAAGGCCCTTATTTACTTCCTTTGCAAATAATGTAAACAATTTATCCTAGAATGTTTGTATTATATCAGACAATTAGCAACAAGAACAGACTTTCTGTGCTAAATTAACTACAGAGCAAACGGACATAATGACCAAAACTATTTTACGAACAGTGGAGGTGAATTCATGAGCAAGAGGTAGCTGCTTTTCTCGCACGTTCAGAACATTAGAAATACAACTAAATATTATTTAATGTCAGAAAAACTCCCCTACAAAATAATTCTAGAAGTTATGACTCCAAAAATCACGACTAAAATTGTAATGTTGAAGCTTTGATAAAAGGGGGCAAAATAAAGTGAAATAATATAAGAGAAGAAGTAACAGTAGTGGCAAAAACTTAACCGGTAACATTTTCAGGTCCTGGTCTTATACTAGGAATTCTGACGCTTCAAGCATAGCTATCACCGACTAAGGGCACCAATAATATACGAGGTAATGTGGGGATTAAATAATACAAGGTTATTGTGCCCTATTGTGCTGTATTTTGTGCTTTGCAAAATATTTAGGTAGTCACTTGTTACCAATAAAACACCCGAGACGTAAAATCAAGCGGTAATGCTCATACAGGTCGATATTATAGCATGAAATAGTGAATAGTATCTTGTGTATTTGTTATTGATAATAACAAACATCAAAAAACAATTTTCGTTAGATTTTGTGGATCTAGAATACCAATTTCAGGGTCTCAATTAACTCATAATATTTATTGGAAACAAAAAGTTTGTGTGGGTTTGTTGCTTACATTGTCGTCGTTTTCATCTAGTGAGAAAACACTGACTTTTATATCATTATGCAGCAAAGGTAAACTGCACGCCCTGCTTCTTGTTAACATTATGGTGACTCGTAAAATTAGTCAGAAAGACCGGCAAATTCTTTGCAATATTTATCCCCACAACTAGTTCAGAAAATATTAGAATCATGACTTTAACATTGTTATAGAAAACGTGCACCATACGATTGATTTTGAAGCGTTTCTTTGTCCATTGGTGATTTTGTAAAGTAGCATGTACAGTGGGGGCAAAATAATACAACACGTTGATTAAATCGCCAGATTGCACATTTATAGACCATGTACAATTACGAAACTTGGACTATATATAAACAATAGTATAAAAAGCCTAATAATATATCTAAAACCTACAAATATTTAATAGAAAAAATATATAGGAACATGTATAGTAAATACGTGAACAAAAGTTTACAATACCCAACTTTTTCTCGATATTATACATGAAAATTATTGTAGGATTATTCCAGAATGTTTAACACGATCCAAAGCATGCTGCAAACGAAACCAAGGAATGGTTGAGGATGAAGCAGATAAACATTTTAGAATGGCCAAGTCAATCCCCGGACATGAATCCGATCGAAAACTTGTGGAGGGAATTGAAATTGAAAATTCAGAAGAGAAATCCCAATAACATCACTGAACTCAAAGAAATTTTCATTGAAGAATGGAATAAGATTACGCCCGAAATTTGTAAAAGGCTGGTAGTGAACTACTATAAACGTCTCGAAGCCATAAGTAATAATAAGGGCTATGCAACGACGTATGTATATCTTGAAATGTGTTGTAAACTTTTGTTCACGTATTTATTATACATGTTCCTATATATTTTTCTATTTATTATTTGTGGTTTTTAGATATATAATTAACCTTTTTTATACTATTGTTTATATATAGTCCAATTTTCGTAATTGTACGTGGTCTATAAATGTGCAATCTGGCGATTTAATCAACGTGTTGTATTATTTCGCCTCCCACTGTATGTGCTTGCAGTCTTAATTTCTGCCACCCCTGACTTTAAGTATCTAATTGCAGCCACTAATTCGGGCTCTTTATATTGAGGTTGGTCATAATTCAAATATTTTCGTTCAGCGTTTGGCGGTTGTCTTAGAGGGGTTCTGGGTAAAAATATTATTCTTTGCAGACGTTATCTAGTCAGTGTTACCACACGTTGTTCGGCCTCAAAAGCAACAGTCCGAACTGTTATTCATAAATGTAAAAATAAGAATAACATCAGCCTCATTCCTTTCACGAAAAAAACACATTATAATAGAACTCAGGGTTTAAATTTATACGTATTAAAAGTTTCCGCTCTAGAATAATCTTCAAGGATAGAACAATTATCCAGCAATTTGGGTTAACGCGAACAAACCTGGTAAACATGAAAAACTAACTTGTTTCTCTTGTCATGCTTAGCTGCAAGAGTGTAGAAAACGGTCAGTTGGATGATGTTTGTTTTTTATTCTGCACCCGTTCTTTTATTGCTCGGTCTTATTCTGCATTATGCGTCTGTATATAAAATGAGTGCAGGGCTGCTTTTTTTCTATTGTTCTTTACTTCAAAACTGGAGAGAGACACAGAACTAGGTATAAAAGTATTTTCATTTATGCACGTTTCATATGAGGATTCTATGATGAATCCTAGTAATACTGATAACCTGGAGTTACCTTGGCTTTTTTACAGGCATAATTTTTGGAATTTGTACAAAGCATGGAACGCGTTATCCTTGTATTTTTCGTTATTCAACATCGTCAGTAACTGAAAATGGATGCAAGTCTAAAAATGAGTATACGAGCTTCCCGAATAATTCATTCAACTTTTGTTTCCCCGAAATGATTGAGCCATAACCTGAACTCAAATATCTGCTTTGTTTACACCGGTGCTATCTTTATAGACCATCGCAATTCTCTTCCGGAGGGCTTGAAGACACTCAATTTATAACACTTTCAATTTACTGTTGTCGTCGATACGGGGACAGCAGACATTGTTCACTTAACAACACCGCCTGCAGAAGCTGCACCGTGTGCTGGACGACTCTTTTCAAACGTGACCGTTCTTTGCACAGCATGTTGCTCTAGGTAACCTGCTTTTGCTGTCATTATACATCGTGGATCTAAAAAAACTAGACACTTGCAAATAGGAGGTGTTCAAGCAAATGAGTCCTTTCGTTAAGAAAAAAGTTGCGAGCCACTGAAAAAAATACAAAATAATTTTCATTAATGATTACGGTTAATGGTAAATAGCTCATATATCATAACGCAATAAATAAAATATCAAATGGTAGAAATGAATAAAATTAATTGAATTCATGCAGTGGAAGTGCTATAATGCTGCCTTATATCCCATTCTTGCCCAGCTTAACTGCGTCGTATCAATCTTGTTTTTTCCCTTCCATAACCTTTAAATTCAGCAGCAGACACAAATTTTGTCACTGTTTTGACGTTGCCCTTATTACTTTAATCAAAGTTATATGACGAACATTTTTAACAAATTACAGACAGAAAGGTTTTTTTGAACTTCAATCGATAGAAATGAAAACACTAAAAGAAACCTAAATGTTTCGTTGGCGGCGTCTTCGCATTCCAGAAATCCTAGAAGCGACAGTACTCGCTCTAAGATTCACCTGGTAGCTCTACAGTAACATTCTAATTTCTCTCCCATGGGAAGATGCGTTGTCTGTAATGATAGTATACTCGTCCTACGTTCAAAGGTCAAGTCGTAATTAACTTTCGCCAAAGGTTCGGATGGAGAAAACCAAGGCCATTTATTACTAAAGAAACCCCCTTGTGCTGTGTGCAGCTCGTTTATGTAAACTTCAACCGTTCTGTAGTCAGTAAAAATTGCTTAAAAAGGAAAAAAGAGAAATGTATAAAGAATTTCTGTTTTTGTAAATATATTTGAACATATTTATTGCTAAAAAATCCTTAAGGTAATTATCCTTCATTTTTTATTATTTTGTCCATTTAAATCAAGTTTTCATTTAATTTCATTTTATATTTTGTTGAAGCTTCTAACCAGCATAATTTCTCATCCTATCGTTTATTCTGCTGTTTTAGCATTGCCATTCACTAAAATTCATTCAGTAAGTCAACCATGTTTCAGTTCAGTAGCATCAACACTTCGGTGCGCTCTGTGACATTTCGCCTGCGCTTTCGCTGGCGGCGGGCACAATATCACGTAGCTGCCTCTTGAGAAACCTGACTTTCTAAAGATTATGGCATGTGTCATCACGACATTATTAAATGTATCATTCTAATATACTACACTTAATAATATTCTCAGGTTATGTTTTACTTTGGCTGTCGGGTATGTCAGAAATAGCCAAAAACTTTCCGAGCCCAGGGGAAAAGACGAAGGGAAAGTCGTCAAACTCCACAAAAGGTGCTTGCGTTCTTGCTACCTCCTGCGTCACCAACACCTTCAAGTCTTGAGTGCCTTATTGAGATACTGAAGGAATTGTAGGACGTAATGCTCAGACACAGAGGTGTCAGATGCCTCAGGTAAACCTAGCATAATCTGCGTCACCTGCCGGCAACGTACGAGTAAGATCAACTCATACACTGAGAACTCAGAAATGTACCAGAAAAAATCGACAGAAACTGAGCATTTCACGTTCTGAAAACTGGCTCTATCGTGAGTATGATGAAGTCAAATTTATTTTCTAGTAAACTTTATTCTCAATGGTAATGAAATTACGTAAAGTACCAGCATATAGAGGCATCGATTGGGGAGAGAACTGTTGATTTTAAAGAATAGTGCTCAAAAAACAATTGAGTTGATTCTAGATTTAGAAAGTAGTCGAATACATTTGTAACTCAATATGTGAGTATTTAAGAGTTTATGAACTCAATTGTCTAGGACAATTCATTTAGTGTACACCTAGTGCTGAGTGACTGGTGAGTAGAAGATCGCCTAGTGATAGGCTACTGTTGGTACTTACTGCGGCTAGTTTTTACCTTATTGGCACTGTCGCCGGAATAGTAAAGTTTTTTGAGAAATGGTTCGTTAGTTTAACATTTTGTCCAGTACATGTTCTGTTCCACGGCTGAAAAGAACCACTAGAGATGAAACACGTTCATTTTCATGGGTATGAACATCTTGGAAAATAATTCCTCCTGAAAAAATAACCCTCAAATGTACAAAATAATGTCATTATAAGAGCAGTCTTGTGAAGATAAAGTGTAAGAGGTATCTCTAATGGATAGGTTCATTATATTTATTTATTCAATGGTAGACCCACACGTGAAAATTCGCATGTTGATATTACATTCATTAAATATTCATTCCTACTCCTAGATACTCCTCTTTCATAAGTCTATGAAAAAGGTATGACATTTCCCCAAATATGGCTTGAGACTCAGCTCTGTGAAAGCCAGGCCTCACTTTTAAGGGCGATGCTGAGAGAGACTCCAAAACATTCCAGTGGTAGAGTTTCGTGAGCGAAAGCCAAGCTTTGCCATCTATTGTCCCGTGAACCCCAACGCTTCCAGCGACAAGACTGAAGGAGTAATGCTTTTCAACGCCCCAATGCCTGCTGCATTCATTATGTACCTGCCTTAACAAACCATGTGTTGTTTTCTGCGTAGTTCATAAATGTTGCGTCTTATTTCGAATACTGAAGAGTGTTTGTGTCAGTTGTTAATATCAGTAAGTCAAACCGTGTATTTCCTGGACGAGGTAATTGTGGTTCTCATAATATAATTTTGGAAGACGGATGTTCGAAACGTCGCAATTTATTTCATGACTGAATGAACATGAGTTTCACTGTCGTCAGATGGGCCTCTCGTACTAATTATAAGTACAACATCTCCTTCACTTACTCTTCCAAACTTACGTGATGCAGAAAAAATCCGTCTGAAATTAGCATTATAAAAGGTGACAGTGATCTCATATTCATTTAGTGAAACTTTCCAAAGGAATAATTATTTACTGCCTACCATATCTATAAACTAGTACAACATAAACTTCACAGATGATAATGAAGTTGTTTTTTCCTGTGTGAGGCTAAACGAGTTCTAGCGAAAACATCAGCGAAAGCTGGACCTCGACACTAGATGTTTAATCAGAATCTTTGTCCGTCGGCCGTGCGTAACCTTTCCTCGATGAGAGTATGAGTAGATTGTAAGTGTGCAATTTTGATTCTATCGTACTATTGCTGCATGTTTCATTGATCAGATCAAAAGTGAACAAAATTTATTGCGAGAAGTATTGATAAAGTATACATCCTGCCGTGGTTATATAATTGATAGCTTCTTTCACACTAAATTGCAAAATTCGGCGCAGGCAAGCTGACGCTGGATCAAAATTAATGCCATACTGAAGAATATACTACTAAAATGGGATTATTTCCACAGTATTTCGACTTCACATATTCAAATTGAAAGCAATTTACACGTGTTACTTTATTGAATTGTGAGCAAAGTGTTTCGAGTTACACTTAATTTTTTATTTACATTCCTGTAAGAATAGATTTCAAATTATTGGATTCATACAAGTGGTATTTTGCTCTGAAACTCTGAAATTAACTGAATACGAACCCTGCACCGTTGGTGGTGTCCTACTTGTCTGAAACAAACCAACTAAATGATTTATTTGGCTCATATCGCAGTTTCGCTTGATGGACGGGATTAGGCGACACAGTTTCCGTAAAATTAAATATTATACTCGTGTAAGTACACAGTTTAAACATTCACAACGAAAGTCAGGCCGAGACCTTATATCTGGTTTATAATTTCTCAATTATCTGTTTTGGAAACACCGTTCACGCAGCGCGGGCTTCAATGGAGGTGTCAGCTGCGTAGAGTTTTCTCGAGATTTAGTTTTTTAACGCGACACTGAACTACTTTTTCTTGAACTTTCTTTAAATAATACTACCGTCGAAGCACTAGTTTTGAAAGCCTACTGTGCCACAAGCTATAAAAATCAATGGAAATCGATTCATGAACTCGGCATTGAAAAACTCATGCTAAATCCCTCAAACCGAAGCTGTGGGTATTGATGAAATAAACATACGTGCCCATTATCTATTTCTCTTCTTACTAGCAAATAATTATATGTCAAAAGTAAATTGATAATTTTCAAACGAAGATTCTGGAAGAGTTCATTTTTAGAAAGTATTATGTTACTTATCGCATTGATGTAAGCATTTCTCTAATTGTTCTCTGGAATAAGTGAAAGTGAAGAACGGAAGTCCGGGTAAGCTACCTCTGCATATCCGTGTTTTCAGGTAGAACCACCTCCCCTGATCCATCTCCTTTCACTCACAAGCTTTCGCGCTGGCTCTTCAGGCTGCTTTTTATGCTCAGTTCGTCTGAGATTTGGTCCACAGAGTAATGTTTGTTAGGCGTACGGTCGCACTAAACGCGTTTTTTTTCCAATAAACGGAGATCCGGCTCCCAGAATATGGCTTCCTCTGCGACATTCGTTTGAAATTGATATTTTTTGATGGCCTCAGTTGTTGTCACTTTCGTTGGCATTGTTTTCTTGCAGCAGTTGCACCAAAATATCAGGAGAAATAATTGAAACGAGTAAGTAAAGAAGGTAAACATTTTTCAAACTTGAATAATCAGAGTTAGTCTTTTTCTGTATATAGATCCATTTTTTATGTAATGTCCGTTTATGTTGAAAAAAAAGACAATGCAGACAGACAATGCTCGAGCTGCTCAGAAATGTGAGCAAAACATGAGAGCCTCTGAAATTTTTTCCGTTACTTCCATGAAGCTTTTTCAGTTCACTTTTTGCTAGGCAGAAGAAACTACTACTTGTTGATGTTCCAATTTTGCGGTTGAAATTTTACGCTCATGATGTACAGTACACTTACATCTGATTTACTTTGACGATAATTGTTTTCCCTTCTTTGAATAAAAGTTTGTATTTTAATCAGAGATTTGATATTAGTGTTGTGAACTGAGGTACACCAACATACCTATACACGTATTTACACGGACTTTCTCTTGCAGTGATCATTGACTGCTTATATGTGAATTCATGGCATCTGACAAACAAACAAAAATTTCAAGTTGAACAGATGCAAGTTTTCAGCTACTGATAATGTACTCATACGACGAGTCCGATTTTCTGTAAGATGTAGTTCAGCTTGTCGATTGCTCTGTTTTTATGTGAATTCTCAATTTCACGTTGGTTACAAGGAACGGTGTGTTGCTTGTGATTGCAGTGGCTATAAATCAGTAGTCTCTTACCAATGGCTTTGCTCCTCAGAGGCGTATTGTGCTAATTGACACTTTCACCCCACACATGTAACTATTTTCAATAATCAGTGCTAAGAAAATAGGTGAAAGAAACTTTAGTATAACACACTAAATGTGTGTATTTTCTCAATACATATTGCTTGTGAAAGCTCTGTGAAGTGTTTATCTAAAGATGAATAGCGCATTTACTTGAAATGATCTCTTTGCTAGGAGAAAGAACCAATTTGAACTTTACTGACCAGTATACAGTACATGTAGCTGATAAATTAGTAAGAAAGTATTTGAAAACTAAAAATGTCCGTTTACGCCTCTCAGTTTAGAAGTAAGGGCTTTGAACATTGTAATCAATTTTCACAATAGTCATAATTTCAGGAGAAAGGTATAGTTTTGACAACAACCTTATTGCATGCATTCAGCAAGAAACTAATAATTATTGATCATCTATTAAGAAAATATTCCTAAAGAAAAGTAACGCGGTAAATTCTGAGAAACAAGTGTGCTATTGAGGTCAAGAATACTTCGTAAGTAAGCTCATTAAATTAAAGTTTGGATGCTTTTTATGTTTTTACTAGCATTGAAAAATGTGCTCCACAATTGTATTTGAGAAATCCAGTTCGGTTGCAAAATAACAAACCGATATGAAAGAGAGTTTGTATGAAGAAAAATGTTGACTGAAAGGTTTAAAATTAACTTTGCGTACATACACAGTGATATACTCAACAAAGTTCGATAGCAATGATGTTTAGCAAATTATAGTCTTTTATCTAGATTCCATCATCATTTAAATATTAAAATTAGGCACTGCTGTGCCTGAATAGAACCGTGAATGTTAAAATTTTTCCTATTATTTTATTTGTGTGATGTCTGCTTATACTGAGCTACTGCTGTAGATCAAATTATGGCAACAATTAAGAAAATATCGTACATAAATTAACTTTACAATCTAAATTAGAGGTAGAAACATTTTCATACCTATTAATTTTCTTCTTTAAAAGCAGTAAAAAGTGAACGACGTCGTAAATCAACTTTAACGAGCTGACAACAAATTGTCCTCCCGGCATATTTTTTCCGATTAAAATGTTTACAAACTATTGTTATTAGAGCTTACTATACGAGTCTCACTTTTCAAATTTGACTTCTGGGGTTGAGTTTTCGTTGAAATGATGTATTCAAAATGATAGTTCTTTATGACCAATGCACAAGTTTAAATTTTCTAGGAAAAAACGAATAAATCGAGGATTTGTGAAAATTTCCGGAATTGATCATAGGAATGATTTCGCTTAGTAGTTTCAATTGTGTTTTTTATGCTGCTTCGTAAATATGACGNAAAGAGAGTTTGTATGAAGAAAAATGTTGACTGAAAGGTTTAAAATTAACTTTGCGTACATACACAGTGATATACTCAACAAAGTGCAATAGCAATGATGTTTAGCAAATTATAGTCTTTTATCTAGATTCCATCATCATTTAAATATTAAAATTAGGCACTGCTGTGCCTGAATAGGACCGTGAATGTTAAAATTTTTCCTATTATTTTATTTGTGTGATGTCTGCTCATACTGAGCTACTGCTGTAGATCAAATTATGGCAACAATTAAGAAAATATCGTACATAAATTAACTTTACAATCTAAATTAGAGGTAGAAACATTTTCATACCTATTAATTTTCTTCTTTAAAAGCACTAAAAAGTGAACGACGTCGTAAATCAACTTTAACGAGTTGACAGCAAATTGTTTGTGATACCTCTCGGCATATTTTTTCCGATTAAAATGTTTACAAACTATTGTTATTAGAGTTTACTATATGAGTCTCACTTTTCAAATTTGACTTCTGGGGTTGAGTTTTCGTTGAAATGATGTATTCAAAATGATAGTTCTTTATGACCAATGCACAAGTTTAAATTTTCTAGGAAAAAACGAATAAATCGAGGACTTGTGAAAATTTTCGGAATTGATCATAGAAATGATTTCGCTTAGTAATTTCAATTGTGTTTTTTATGCTGCTTCGTAAATATGACGATGTTATCAAACAGATGACTCAATTCACTACTTTCTTTTTGAGGGAAGTTAGTTATTAAATAAAATAGGTTTCTTGTGTATGTTGCATCATTCTGACAAATTTTGATTCTAGTTAAATTTTTACAGCTTTCAGATTAAGGTAAAATGGAAATGGATAATGCTTCATCTATGCCTGAAAACTTACACAACTTTGAAAAACGGCCCTAAAAATAAGGGGAAAATAGTGTCGAAATTTACTGATTTTTCAAATCAGTTTTGTGATAAATTAAAAAAGTTAATGAACTGCAAATAATAAACTAGTGTAAAATAAGTGCATATAAGAATAGTATTTCAATAGTCCTGTTGAAAAAATATCAGGAAGATAAATTTTCTTGGATAATTAATTTTATTTTCGATTTCTAAGTTCCGAACGAAGACCGGGTTCCTGAGCTCGATTCCGCAGCCTCAGTGACTTCCGAATGTCTTCCTCAACACCATGTATAGTTTTATAGGTCCGGTCAAGCATCTCCGGCTGGAGAGAAAATCTCAGGATAAAATACGAGTGTCTCTAAGGGAGTGGGTTGGTTCAGGAAAAAATTATTCTGCCGAGATGTACGAGTGAGAGCTGCGGAGACTCCGTGGACGGGTTCTGCAACCCCAATCCAACTCCAGTCACACCTGCAACCCCAACCCTAACCCAGTCACACCTGCAACCCCATTTCTACCTCATCCCACCTGTGACGGCCGCAGCCGCCAAGCAAAAAAAGGTGACCCTTAGAGCTATGCGGAGTGTCTTCCCTAGGATGAAATAAATCAGCTTTCCAGTTGTTCTGGACTCAAATTCTATGAGAAGCTCAGTGTTGAGCGATCATGTAGTATACAATAGTACCAGGATAAAATGTTGCTAAAAGTAGGGGAGTTTTAATTACGAAAGTTGACAATTATCAAAAAAGGCATGGGTTACGGAATGATTTGTAAAATCTAGGTAACTTGAAATTGAGGGAGCCTTATACTGAATGTTTAAATGGTAATTATAGAATGAAATTTGTACTTCTTTAATGAAACGATACAGACGATTTTCAGCTCTTGTCTTTTGATACATCCCATCACGTTGCACTAATTCATTGATCAATAATTTATTATTGGTATTGTTATCTTAAATCGCAACGGAAACCTAATCATGGCGATGAATATACCAAAGTGGTGACCAGAGAGATGTTTGTTGGTGCTGATTTACTCTCGGTGTGATGTTCGTACGACTACTCATGTATAAAACGTCCTCAATTTTAGGTAGCCAAATTTATGTTATGCGTATTTTTACTATTAGCGGTTAGAAGATGCTGCATTAAATCAAGGGTTAATTGTGTTCCTTCACTGACATCTGAAAGTTTTGGCTAACAATACTTGAAGCTTAGGTTAGTAAGGGACCAAAAAGAACTAGCTCCTTTAAAAAGACTATTTATTTCTCAATTTTACGTAGCATATTAGATATCAAAGCAAGATTAATAAATAAAGGCAGAATAAATTTCAGAATACTACCTATAATTCACTTCAAATTTACTTTCTGTAGTAGTTTGATGACAATTACCTTGGTCACTACACGGGAATCTAGACCTATCTAAATTCTAAATTCCGTTTCTTTTACTAAAGCGGCTAGTATCATGACACTTATTGAGGGCACATCAAAATTTAACAGCACCGCCACATGACGAAGCTCAAAAGAATCTCCTATCAGACTGGCAAACCTTCATGTCTCCAGAAATAGTATTTGTGTCAAGGCAGGCCGCGGAATTTGCAGATATAAAGCGTTAAGAGATCTTAAGCTGTTCATTTATGTTGCTACGTGCAGAACTCGTAACGTATAAACTTTCACGCTTCGATCACGTCTCCTCGGCCTTACTATTAACATTCCGCTGGTCGTCCAATCTTAGCTTTTCCTATCAGACTGACAAATCTTCAGTATCAGCCTCCAGAAATGGTACTTGTGTCAAGTCAGGCGGTAGGACTTGCAAATATCAGTTGTTAAAGACCGTACGTCTTTCATTTATGTTGCTACGTGCAGGAATCGTAATATACAAACTTTCACACTTTGATCACGCCTTCTCGGGCCTACTATTAACATTCTACTGGTCGTCCAATCTTGGCTTATAGTTCTCAGTTCTATTCTCTGATATCTTTTCAAGGTGCCAAGGTGCTAAATGATTGCAAATAAGATTTCGTATTTTTAGGAGCAAATTAATTGGATCATCAAATTTCAGAAAGAGTTATTCACTAGGTTTGCTTGAAAATTAAGCTTTTGTGCTACAAATTGACGTGTAAATATCAAATTAAATAATAGTTTATCAGGAACCCACACATTTACTGCAGACTTCGCTCTATTTGAGTTCGTGTGTACTAACATACCTTGAACTTTGATCTGTGTACTTCTGAGTCTCATGCAGTGATAAGTCACTTGAGTATATGTCTAAAGAATTTTCATCGAATATGTGGCAGCTTCGTCATAGCACCTGGCCGAACTCATGCACCCAAACTTTTATATCGAAATGGCTTAGGTTATGAGTGGGCCTTAATACTACAGCGTCAAAACGTACTTGTTCTTTTGACTTCTTTTTGAATTGCGATATCCATCCATCCATCCATTCATCCATCTATCCATCCATTCATCCATCCATCCATCCATCCATCCATCCATCCATCCATCCATCCATCCATCCATCCATCCATCCATCCATCCATCCAT
The DNA here is from genome assembly GCA_006783055.1 of Trinorchestia longiramus. Lineage (NCBI taxonomy): Eukaryota > Metazoa > Arthropoda > Malacostraca > Amphipoda > Talitridae > Trinorchestia > Trinorchestia longiramus. Next base: position 59,366 of record VCRD01002408.1, on the reverse strand, counting down.
CCATCCATCGATCCATTCATCCATCCATGCATCCATCGCTCTGTTCAAACTAATATCTTCACCTAAAACATAAACATTCACTTCTCTCGCGTCATTCTTTACTAACTATTCTGATCCCAGTTCCATACGAACACGAAGTGATCACTCAGTCACTAAGCAAGCACAGTACGAGCATAACTTGTATTCTGGAAAATACAATACTGCTAGCAAGAAACTCATCTCTGTATTAAAATTCATTCTTCCCACTGCAAAAAAACCATTTTTTTCAGGAATTTTTTATTCCTTCTTATCAAGGACCAAAGCAACAAAACGTCAGCTTAGTTGGCTAATTTTGTTTCCGGCGCCTTTTTGACTTCAAGCTATTGATCACCATCTTTTACTCTCTCATTCATTTTCCTGTAAGACAAAGGCAGATATTCATTGAATTACTTCAATCACTGCCTGGCTCTCAACGCTTATAGACGAATAATTCCTGACTCATTACAGCTATGCATTGGAACTACACGAGTCTCGACCAACACTCAAGAAGCTGAACAAGAACTTCGGCGTGTCACACTCAATGAAATGTTTTTGACTTCCTCTCCTGCTCTGCTCTGCACGCTATGCAGTTGGATTCTTCCTCACAATC
>VCRD01002408.1:5067-57186 GCA_006783055.1 Trinorchestia longiramus | reverse complement strand
GCCACATGACGAAGCTCAAAAGAATCTCCTATCAGACTGGCAAACCTTCATGTCTCCAGAAATAGTATTTGTGTCAAGGCAGGCCTCGGAATTTTCAGATATAAAGCGTTAAGAGACCTTAAGCTGTTCATTTATGTTGCTACGTGCAGAACTCGTAACGTATAAACTTTCACGCTTCGATCACGTCTCCTCGGCCCTACTATTAACATTCCGCTGGTCGTCCAATCTTAGCTTTTCCTATCAGACTGACAAATCTTCAGTATCAGCCTCCAGAAATGGTACTTGTGTCAAGTGAGGCGGTGGGACTTGCAAATATCAGTTGTTAAAGACCGTACGTCTTTCATTTATGTTGCTACGTGCAGGAATCGTAATATACAAACTTTCACGGTTTGATCACGCCTTCTCGGCCCTACTATTAACATTCTACTGGTCGTCCAATCTTGGCTTATCGTTTTCAGTTCTATTCTCTGATATCTTTTCAAGGTGCCAAGGTGTTAAATGATTGCAAATAAGATTTCATATTTTTAGGAGCAAATTAATTGGATCATCATATTCCAGAAAAGTTATTCACTAGGTTTGCTTGAAAATTCAGCTTTTGTGCTACAAATTGACATGTGAATATCAAATTAAATAATAGTTTATCAGGAACCCACACATTTACTGCAGACTTCGCTCTATTTGAGTTCGTGTGTACTAACATACCTTGAACTTTGATCTGTGTACTTCTGAGTCTCATGCAGTGATAAGTCACTTGAGTATTTGTCTAAAGAATTTTCATCGAATACGTGGCAGCTTCGTCATAGCATCGGGCCGAACTCATACACCCAAACTTTTATATCGAAATGGCTTAGGTTATCAGTGGGCCTTTATACTACAGCGTTAAAACGTACCTACTTGTTCTTTTGACTTCTTTTTGAATTGTGATATCCATCCATCCATCCATTCATCCATCCATCCATCCATCGATCCACCTAGAACATAAACATTCACTTCTCTCGCGTCATTCTTTACTAACTATTCTAATCCCAGTTCCAAACGAACACGAAGTGATCACTCAGTCACTAAGCAAGCACAGTACGAGCATAACATGTACTCTGGAAAATACAATACTGTTAGCATGAAACTCATCTCTGTATTAAAATTCATTCTTCCCACCGCAAAAAAATCATTTTTTTTCAGTAAATTTTTATTCCTTCTTATCAAGGACCAAAGCAACAAAACGTCAGCTTAGTTGGCTAATTTTGTTTCCGGCGCCTTTTTGACTTCAAGCTATTGATCACCATCTTTTACTCTCTCATTCATTTTCCAGTAAGACAAAGGCAGATATTCATTGAATTACTTCAATCACTGCCTGGCTCTCAACGCTTATAGACGAATAATTCCTGGCTCATTACAGCTATGCATTGGAACTACACGAGTCTCGACCAACACTCAAGAAGCTGAACAAGAACTTCGGCGTGTCACACTCAAATGTTTTTGACTTCCTCTCCTGCTCTGCTCTGCACGCTATGCAGTTGGATTCTTCCTCACAATCACCTTCAGTGGAAGTAAAATAGAAATATTAGCTATGCTATTCTTTCGGATTCAGTACTTCAAAGAAAAATTATTTGTAAATTTATGGTGTCCATCAAGTGCTCACTTGACGCAGTCAGAAATAATGATGCTGCAGGACTTAGTGCGTGGGCATCCCTACTGAAGTCATGGATGCGCTCACTTTCGTAAAGTACACATTGTAGGATGCTTGATTTCTTTTACTAAGAGCAAATTAAACACTTTTTTATTACGACCTGCAAGATAGTTTTTTAAGATTGGTATTTATAAATAGTGACTAGCGATGTTGTCATACGGCCCCCCCTTCCTCGTAGAGGACTTATATAATTTAAAACTCCAACTTAAGTCACCCTTGACGGAGAATAATTAGGTATCGCAAAGGAATTCACGTTTTTCGGATCATTGTCGAGACTCAGATTGTTCGATGTGTTCAATATTCAGTTTACTTATTTTCGAGGTATTCGTATTTCTAAAAGATCAGTAGATGAATCTGAGTATCAAAGATTTGGAGTTTGTGACGAGCAATAAAAAGCGGAAAAGAGATGACAAAAATATGCAAAATTCAAGTTCACCATATCCATAGAAGGATATGAGTTAACGAAAAGAGAATTTTATCTACATTCAGCAACGACCTCACATTACTTTTTACTGCACGAAGAACTTAGCATGAGCGTGGCGTTGAGTTTGGCAATCCGTTTATTGTACTCAAAATGATTACTGTTTTTCTCTTTTTATTTGTTTGTTTTTTATTTTCTTTTTTCAATTTATATTCAATTATAATAACTATGACTATTATACAAAATATTAAACACAATAATTATGACTTATGGTACATAATTTTCTGATTTTACAGTGATGTAGCAGTACGGCAAAGTCATCAGGTGCATTCTCATTTGCCTCATGTTTAGCTCTGACTCTCTTCATTGCAAGACAATCAAGTCTCGTTTTATCGAATTGTTTCCCCCTCACCAACAGTACTGAAGCGAGGAAACTGTTTGACTATGAAGGTTGGTCACTTTTTCGTGCAATGTTCAATCATGGAGTTAGCATCCGCAACTGCAGAAAGACTGGCATACGGACAGTCTGTTTTTTTCAAGAACATGCACCCACTTTGCCTATATTTTCGCTCTTCATTTTCCTATCTATCTGCCAACCACGTCAGCTTGAATGCATTTTTGGCCATTGCCCTTATTTTTAGGGATGCACTCTCTTTGTGTAAGCAAGTTTTTTTGCATCTTAAAAGGTCTAGTCTCAAATTATGATCGTTTGCCGTAGTCTCATAAACATTATCTCCAGAAGCATTATACATAATCTTAACATCGATTATTGCTGAGGGAGAGTTCTAAGAGAGCCCTTTCACAAACGAAACTTCGCGACAATGCATGCAAATAAATAATATATATATATATATATATATATATATATATATTTAATACTCTTCAGATGAAAATTTCATGAATTTATGAAATGGGTTTCACAAAATAGCTCTGTTTCACATATGATGCTGAGAGACAGCCAAAACCAATAAACCACAGCTTCTACCTTAAAGTTTACATTATCTTTTTACTCTTCTAGCCGAGGGAGTCAACTGCCCAGAATCAGAACCTCGTCCAAGGATATTTGATGCAGCGTCTCTCATGCACTATCTTGGATTATTAATTTTAATTGTTCATGTTAATAGAAATGTATCCAAAATACTGCTGAGAAAAATATGGCAACTCCTGAAAAAGAGACGGCAAGCAAACATCATGTGGCTTCGCACACTAAATGTCAGTAGACAGACTAACGCTTGTTCTGAATTGATACTGACAGACGAACACACGAGCTTGACAGCTTTTATTAAGAGTTCTATTTAATTTGTAATCATGCAATAATTTCCCTGAGTAGGTAGTAAAATTAATATAATCACAAGCTCTACACGCTAATTTTTTGTGCATATATCGTTCGATTACGAGACTCTTACTCTGAGCTTATTTTTTATTGATAGATGAATGTAAAAATGAATACACAAGTTGGTCTACCTAATTAACATCATTTGTCGAGAGATATACTGAATCATAAATTCAACAGCATGTTTGCTTCCTAGAGCGTTTGTGATCTGCATGCAACTGAAAATAGACGACATTGTTAAGGTCTGTTTGCAAATGCCATTGTCCAAAAGCAACTGTGATTTTCATGTAGGGATTTGTAAATTCAAGTTATGAAGTAGATGAAATAATAATATTTTAAACCAGCTGATGAAGCCTTTGAGATGTTATCCTGTGATTTCATTATTAAATGCGAACTGAACACATGTCCTGTACTTTTCAATTGGCTATGAAAAAATTATGGAACAAATAAGAAACTGTTTAGGATGGCCAACAACCAGATGTAGTTGAATGTACTTGTCTATTTTAAATGTGAATTTTTTCGAGGTGCTTGTTCAGCATGAATTTCCACTTTCACTGTTCCATCTGCTGGCATCTTGGTATTCTTATTACTGAAAATTTTAAGCATTGCAAAGAAGTAGCAAAAAGTGTCATAAATGCGACCTAGATCCTTGGTTTCATTGCAAGAAACTTTGAATGCAAGTCGAAAAAATGAATTACTGCTTTAATAAGCGATAGTCCGACCACATCTGGAATATGCAGTGTAACTCTGATCTCTGACTCTGCGACTACACAATGACAAACTGAATGAAAAGATAAAGATAAAAAATGAAAAAAGATAGAGTACAAATCAGAAATAAAATAAAACTAATAAAACTAATAATAAGGAACTTTAAGAAATCACAGGCTTCAAATTTTATTCCAGTTAAAGTTGTCGGAATCTGGAACCAACTGCCCGAACATGTTTATGATCACACATTCAAAAATCATTTTGACTTATGGGATAAGGAACTCCACAGAAATATAAAGTGCTGATTCGAGGTACGATTAGAACTCCAGTATCCTATTAAGTACAACGAGATCAAACTTTGTGCATATTACTGCTGATACAAGGATTTCCCTTCACGACTCTTGTTATCAATATGCCATATAAGTATTGTGAACATCAAGTCATAGTTATGGTGCACCCCAAATTATACATTATAATTATATTTAATCAACAGTCAAACTATTTTACCCTACTCGCTTAGTAACGAGTTATACAGCTATTTTGGCTACAAATTATACAATTAATACCACAATAATAAGTGCTGTACCATGAATGTGTAATTATTGCATACGTTACGTTGAGTTTCATAATTTTGTTCCAATGGTTATATCATCTGTGTACACCACGAGTCACATTACTGTGTACCACTCGTCACATAGTGTGCTTTCGTGTCATTTACTTTTTGGGTACATTCAATCATGTAATAATTATGTACCTTTGCATTATGTTTGTCGTTTTCTATCATAGATTTTGTATGAGTATTGTAAGTGCATTATGTCTAAAAATCCATGCAAATGATATTTTGAAACTATCTAAAGACATGTTTTACCTCACTCTATGTTTATGTGTTACTTCCGCTATATCACTTTGCACTCTCAAACCTAAATGTTTCTCAGAAGTTACTCTATTTATTTACTCAGAAATAATTTATGAACATTCTTGGTGGCAGAATATTTTCCAGACCGTGTTCATTATACTGGCATTTTATAGCGCGACATCTTTAGGCAAAATTCAAAGGACATATTCTTTGTTCACTTCATAGATTTTAGCTAATAAATAAAAACCTCTGAGTGCACCTACAATTGTTAGTGATTTTTTTGCTTTAACATTGATTAACTCAACGTTTCTCAGCTCTAATTTCCTTCAACACGGTTTTCATTTGAATGATTCGTGCGAACGCTCGAGTAGCGACGGCATTTTCAATAAAAAGTGCCAACCTTTCTCCAGTAGTCTAGTTGAGCAACTGCAAATTTTTTGCTCGCATGGAGAAAGTTGAGATGCTGCAAAAAGCAGCCGGGCATTGCCTTCGATCCCACTTTTGCACTCTACGAACTCTTCACTCGTGATCGTGTAGTTGCGACCATCGAGACTTTCCTCAAAAAACTATCCATGAATTCGCTCGAGCTTTGAATTTAATTGCCGTTATCACCGCTGAAAGTAAGATATTAATGTCTAGAATTACATCAAGTTTGTGAATATGCAGGTAAGAATCTCATCTACACTTAAAATATTTCCCGAGCGGAGATTTAAACCCGGATTGCGAGTGTAAACTTTTAAAATTTGAACGTACTTTCTTTGAAAGTCATATTGTTGAGGCCTGCCAAGTGGGAAGTCCCCCATTGCTTAAGTACACAACAGCAGCAATAGAGGTTATAAATCTTGGATCAAAATCTCTGATGAGGTCAGAGTGAAATCATCCACCTTTTGACTTGAGAATAAATTGACTGTCCATTTTGATAAATTATATGGAGCTGAGTCTCGGAAAGAAAAGGTAGTTGTGAAACAATACATGCTGATGAACTATGCTCTCCAAAGAACACCATTAGTTCATTTCAGGCTCAGCATAATAATATTAATAATAATGAGACTACAGGCACTATCATCACACGCTCTAATAACATGGGCACATAACATTACCTTGGTTTTTTGTTTCCGCTCGTTCAAGCACTACTACCCAAAATGCTGTTGGAAAAATAGGTATCATGTTCCGGTTTTCCATATCCATGCTCACATGCACGATAATATTCATTTTAAATCGAAAGAATAATGCAATCTACGCATGCAAACTCGTTCATAAAAATTAAACTCTCGTATTTAAAAAACAATTCGGATAAAAATTCAGTAAATATACTTTGATTCAGCCGTGGCGATTAAAATACATGTACCTTCAGGGGAAATGTTTGAATTCCTTGAGATGATTTTGTCCATTGATGACTAATTAACGAGGTTTTACGAGTCAAAAATTATTTATTGTAAGATATATTACGAATTTTTTTGACGGACGTATTATAATTTTTAGAATTTTGGGGGACTTAAAACAAATATTATTTCAAGCCAGTCTATGAAAACATATTCGATAGTTCATCGAAAGTGTCATAACATAGAAATTAAGACCCAGATACGTAATGATCATTTTTGATAAATATCACCACAGAGATATAAATTGTCGGAGTAAAAAAGCTGGAGAAACGTACACTCTGTGCGTGTTTTCAGAACCACTTTCATGTACGACTAAAGAGCTTCCCACCCTAAGCGACTTGTTCATGCTCATACTTTGAAGAGGAAAAGTACGCACATAATTTATTTACTGGCTAAAGTAATCAGAACAACTCGAACTCAGGTAAACAACACGTGCCTTTCTCGGGGTAGAGATGAAGTAAAGCGGCGGGCGAAAATGGTATAAAAAGTATTTACTCTTTAAAGCTTTGGTCGTAAAAAAGTAACAGTTCCGACCATGTAGAGAACAATACTTATTAGTATGGATGCAAAGGATCCAATATCACTAACACTGCGTCACTGCCGAACGCAATCTTTATGAAAGTACCTCTCGATCGCCTAAAAGAAACCTTTCTCCGGCGCTGTTAGTATTTTTTATCATCGAATCTGCGACATCAACTGGTAACGAAAAACCAATAAGCCCGAATTTCACGCTAATTGCGCGAAGGAGCTAAATTTATGCTGTAATGCATACCTCCCTGCTAAATCAGAGTTTTCACGTTATTATTAGGATCTTGTCTGAACTTTCTTTGCAGTATGACATGTACATTTTGGAACTAGGTCAGCTTAAAGGTAGTCGTATGAAAATATTTTGATGCTAAAATCTTTTCCATTTATCTAATCCGTAAATTAAGTACTAACATTTCACGATGTTGAATCTTGAAATTAGCTGAAAATAATGTGTAATATCACCCAAGGATGATAACATGGTATGCACATAACTAAGCAATTTTCTAATAATTTTAACATGATGCAACAATTGATGATTTGGCCCACCTCTATTTAACTGCAGATCAAAATATTCACACATTAAAAAACTTTAATCCTGGCCTTTGTCGGAATTTGAAAGCCCTCGCACCGAGAAAAGTCCTGAGCCCATCAAAAAGTAGAAAAACTTATCCGCTTCTCACTGGTCAGGACTAAAATGCGTGCCGAAGGTGGTACGAGTGGTTAATGTTTGTAAATGTAGGTCACATGCATATTATCATATTCAGAAGCAATTTCTGAACCACTTTAAGGGAAATGAGTTTGCCTGAAGTAGTGACTTTTAACGATCATGAACACCTGCCATGTGAAATGAACCAATCATGTTTTCCAACGAAAAATGGTCTAATAATAAAATTCCTTATTATTATAAGGAATGTCGTACACAAAAACACATTGCAAAGGAAATCGAACAGTAATACAGAAATATGACCAAAGGAAGACGAGTGCTAGGTACAATCATATTATCTCTGAAAGAGGTGAAAATCCTTTCATTATGGATTTTATAGCAAGTGAAAAAGTTATTGCAGCTGGTCACACGAGCGTTATCATGACTCGAATCACTGTGAAAACTAGAACACTTTAATGTCTGACAACGAGTTTTTTAGGCTGAGCGTCTCTTCCACGTGCAGCCAGTAAAATTGATACTATTCCTTTCCTATCGCACGCAGGAACAATTTCCTATACCTTTTCTTTATCTCACAGAAACAATTTCCTGCACCTTTCCTGCATCTCACGAGAATTTCTCTCTCCTTATAACTGGAATAATTTCTCCATCATATTCTGAAGATGGTCTGAGCTATTTTTTTAGGTTTTGAACCTGAATGACTGTGATACTGAACATCTTAAAAATGGATACCGGCATGAAAGCTGACGTTAAGCAAGTTCTATGTTATCTCTTTGTTGTGAATTGTTGAACATTAATCAGGAAACTATATGTGACGCGATCATTGGGTCCTATGGGAAGCTTGGGGATTTTGTTTTAGAATAGACTGCTATAATGATTACTTTTTAGTATGTTGTGGATAATACTGTGAAATATTGTAAGACACTAAAACAATACACTATTTTTTTAGGCAGCTGTATGACATATTGTAATTGTTCAATACATTTCGTACCCTGTATAACTATGGCTGTATACTCTCAACATATATGAATGTAAAACATAAAAAATAAGAGTTGAGCAGCTACAAAAACAAGAGAATGTCAACTGGAAGCTCCATTTCGTTCTCACTGTGCAAAATACATTCACCATTCCAGGCTTCCACAGTGTTGCTATTTATTTTGATGTAATTTAGCATCGTCGTTGGTTACGTCACTTTCATTGTGATGCTAATAAATTATCACTGGAAACATTAGGAACATGAATTTAAGATAAGAGTATCTCAGAGAAAATTTGAGAGTCGAGCCATTGAGTAATTGTTAGAGAATGTTACTGCAATGCCAGAACCACTTGTGTATATGCAATTTTAGGAATTGCAGAATAACGATCAAAAACTTCTTACCTCATCTAATCTCAGCTTCTGTAGTACTTCAGTAAATGATAAAAATTAAGTTTTTTTTTCAAATAAATAGTTAAAAATACTACATGGTATTTTTCATTGTAATACAGGGTGGCCCATAAGTAAGATACTTTTTAAAATTTATTATAGCTAAAAAACTGAAAACGTTAAAAAGATATGGTTAATTCAGAATGAATGAGGAGATTTCAAAGTTTTTTACCAGCGTATCAAGTCTACCGACAATCACAACATATTGCTCAAAAAATCCATAAAATTCACTCCTCAAAATCAATCGCTACGCAGTGGAACAACGAGCAAAAATAGTAGAACTTTACTTCCGATGTAATTGTTCGGTTACTGCAATTCAGAGGGATGACAGAAATATTGAGGGTATTGAAAGAAGTTCTTCGAAGAACTGCATAAAAAACTTGTATTGAAATTTAGAGAAACTGGGATAACAGCAGACAGACAACGTGGTGGCAGGCCACGGACCATACGAACTGGTGCTTCAATTCAGCTTGTTGCAACGAGTGTTGCTGATCGGCCCAAAACGTCAACTAGGAGACGTTCAATTCAACTGAGAATGTCACGTACCTCACTGCAACGTATTTTGGTAAAAGATCTAAAGTATCATCAATCTAAAATTAAATTAACTCAAGAACTCCATCGTACAGACTATCAAAAGCGATTCGATTTTGCGAATAGATTTCTGCAGCTTGCAGTAAATGAAAACTTTGTAAAGAATTTAATAATGACTGATGAGGCACATTTTCACCTCAATGGTTTCGTTTATAAGCCAAATTGCAAATTCTGGGCTTCAGAAAATCCAAAAGAAATTCATGAACGTCCACTTCACTCAGCTAAAGTAACAGTATGGTGTGACATCACTTCTTCGAGGATCATTGGACCATATTTTTTTGAAGATGCTAATGGTGATGCAATTTGTATTAATGGAAACCTCTATAGACAGATGATTCAAGAATATCTGATACCTGAAATTGGAGATAATAACAGAGATTACCTTTTTCCAAAAAGATGGAGCTACAACACACACAGCGAAAGAAACAAAGCAAATGTTAAAAGCAAATTTTCCAAACAGAATAATTTTTCGTTTTGGTGATATATCGTGGCCGCCTCGATCTCCAGAACTAAGTGCTCCTGATTTCTTTCTCTGGGGATACTTAAACGAAAATGTTTACATCGAAATACCTGACACTTTACAGCAATTGAAACTAATCTTAGTTCAAGAGATCATCAACAGACATTAAGGAAAGTAATGAACAGCACCGTTGAAAGAGCACGTCATTGTTTGACTAATAATGGAGGTCATTTAAAAGATATTGTATTCTATAGTTAAACGTATTTTATTGTTTCATTTATAAATTTATATTAAACTTTGAAATTTCTTCTTTTATTTTGAATTAACCAAATCTCTTTACCAATTTTAGTTTTATAGCTATAATAATTTTAAAAAGGTACCTTACTTATGGGCCACCCTGTATATTTACTGAGAAAATAGCTTCTATATAGTTGACACTTTGTATACAGTATACAAAGTACATTAGACCATGGGATGCTGCTGATATAGGAGTATTTCAGTCATATCTGATTCTTTGGACATGCTCGTTGATGCGCATTTTTTCTCCGTTGATAAAATGTTGAAACATCATATTTATGTTTGAGACAATCTTCGGGTGTTTAGAACCGTCGAAGATTCTTCAGTATCCGTTTCCTTTATATACTGTATTATGAAAATGTACACAGTAAACATTAGTATACATTTGTAATGTATTCTGTATGTATGTATACGATCATGGGAGCTTAGAAACACATCTTCAGTCTCTGAGGTAAACTTCTGTGGTGTACTCCGCCAATTGAGTTTTACTACATTATATAACGTGGTGTCATAACTAACAAAAACGTTAAATCGGAAACCTACCCCGTATACCTGTTTTTGTTTTCCGGTAGAAGATGATATAGAGTTGCGTCAGTTTTTCAACGACTTTTATTCAACATTTCTGCTGTGGATCATTCTTAGGAATAGACAAATTTTCAATGATAGAGTTATCCTGCCCTTGGAAACAGTGAAATTAATATAGTCCCTGGACGTGTGCGATTAATGACCTAAATAATTTAACATAAATTATTATACACTTTTAAATCAAGCAAAGCATTCCATGTGAGATTTCCCTTTCAGCATAAAGGTCGATGGTGTTCTTATGAGGAATTGTAAATGTGTGTACCCAACAGGTTTAGCCAGGTACACAGGCGAGGTTTACAAACATTATATCTATTTATACTATGGTGTTGACTCAATTATCTTCGTCACTCTTGGCCAAGTCTTGTGGTGGAGGACTTAACAGAATTTGTCCTATCCCATGGAGAATATTCACGCAAGTAGTAATAGCAATATAAGTAATTAACCCTGAAGTACATGAGTAATTCACCCTGGAGTATAGGGGTAATTGACCTTGAAGTGTATGGGTAAATAACCTTGATATGTATGGGTGATTAATCCCGATGTGTAAAGTTAATTAACCATGACGTATAGTGGCAGTCCACCCTGATTTATATGGATTATTTATTCTTAAGTTTATGACTAACTGCTCCTGACTTATAGGATTAATTAATCTTGAAGAAAATTCAAAATTATCCCTGATCCATAGGCGTAATTAACGTTGAAATACACGGTTAATTAACCCTGAAATTATCGAGTAATGATCTATATGATTAATTACCCCTGAAATACAAGGGTTATTAACATCAAAGTATTTACAATTATCATCAAAGTATATGGATTATGAACTCCTTTGTTAATTAACAACATACATCAGAGACTAGGCAAGAAACCTGAATAAAACAAGCAGGAAATGCAGCGTACTGTACAGTAACAGTGTCGTAGGTGATGCACTCGCTGCTCGCTGTCAGTGTCGTAGGTGATGCACTCGCTGCTCGCTGTCAGTGTTGTAGGTGATGCACTCGCTGCTCGCTGTCAGTGTTGTAGGTGATGCACTCGCTGCTCGCTGTCAGTGTTGTACGTGATGCACTCGCTGCTCGCTGTCAGTGTTGTAGGTGATGCACTCACCGCTCGCTGTGAGGCGAACCAGAAAAACGAGCGGCTTCTAGGTCAAGCATCCAGTTTGTGCCCTAGTGATACAAATGTGAAGAAATCAGATTAAATTATTTGAGCTGAGAAAAAACATCATTGGATGAGTGGAATGGAGAAAAATAATTTACCCTAAGAAATTTTCTAAAATTCCTTTATACAAAGATGAAAAAGTTAGAGCTGCTAAAGCAGTTGCAATAAAATACGCTTCAAAAATAATGCTGTCAATACCGTGTATTCTGAGAACTATTAAAATTGTATAATTCGATTAAGCAGAATTCGTTGAGAAATATGTCATCCACCCTTATAATTTTTATAACTCATCCATTTTTGCAAGTTTCACGTATCATAGAAAATTTTGACACAATTTCCTAGCATAAAAATTCCCAGTCAAGAAAACCAGGCTACCTGTAGCATAGAGGCCGCAGTCTTTGCTGTCACGGTTGGCGTAACTTCTTCATTTTTGCATGAAACTCGTGCGGCCTCACGGGGTTCAGATCCCGTGCTTAGTAATGGCGTATTTGTGCTCGACACTGCGAGCTCAGATGCACTTTTTCCCCTCAATCATGAATGTGCAAACTGTACTACGTCCAAGCAAAGTATTGCACAGGCTCGACGCATTACAGTAGGCCTTGTGCTTTAGCTAAATAATGGAGTGTCACATTTCAGTGAGAGGAATGTCCATATTCTTATTGTGAATAGTCTTGATGTGGTTTAAAACAAACGAAACGGAGGAATATTGGATTTATAATGGAATAAATTTTATACGATTACAGCCGAGAACAAATCAATAATTAAGTAGCTCATTTTTACAAAATCAAAGGAACACATTAATCAAAGTTAGTCATTGAGGTGTCTGCTTCTTGTGTCTTTCGATAAATAATACTGAAATTCAGTTATTTGAAGAGACAGGAAATGTTTTGCCGAGGTGCCTAAATATTGTTTCATATTTTACATACCGTGAGCATTCACTAATTTGTAGTAGCAATCATGAAATGCCAAACAAAATTACAGCACTGAACAACATATAGAATTCATTTAATTAAAAATTTTGTAGGAAACTGAGATAATTACAGTTTTTAAATTAAATTTTAATATAGTTCCGTGTCGGATTTTCATCAAATCTGTGTAATACATCAGTAATATATTTCGTTATCTTCAAAACTTCATCATACGAAAAACAAAATTAACCATTATCTTCATAAAAATCTAACTTATGAAAGAAAGAGGTGAAGAACGTTGTTACACGAAGGCCAACATTAAAATATTTCTCAAGGAACATAAGTTTTACTACATATGAGTCCTGATCGTATCAAAACACATTTCTGGTATTCCAATGATATCGAACTAGAGCTCTTCAACATTTGATTCACCATGACGTAGCTTCCGTTGACGCAGTAAAGTCGTTTCCGCACCAAATGTTCGACTAAGACCGTATGACCACAAATGAAAGATCCTTAAGCTTTATACAGGAAGGCTTGAGTTCCCATAATATATTTATGTAACTGAAAATAGCTTTCAGTTCCATTGGTTTTGCCGGTTTAAAATACTAGAAGGCTACTTTACATCGTGGCCCATTTACTCTACTTCATATAATTTACAAGAACAATAGTCAGACTAAAAAATATGTGACCCATCAGATTGTTAAAGAGAATAAATTGTTACCGCTCGATTAGAGAAAGCTTCATTCACGAAAAGAATCGAATTGTTTAATTCAACACGAGTGACAACGTCAACGATAATTGCAGCTCATGGACGGTAAAGCATCGTCAGCAAAGAGAAATAGTGAAAGACAATCAAAGTTAAGTGACAGGAACAACCGCACATCAAAAGGGACTGTGGGAAAAAGTCAGGAAACTACGGCCGAAGGGGCGGCATCAGACCTCAATACTAACCTAAACAGCAATGCTCGGAGGTGCAGACTGTGATCGGGGCTCCGCAGCGCTAACATTCGTGGATAGGCTTCAATTTCAAAACACTCTATAATAGAGCACAACTTTCAGCTGCGAAAGAAGTAGTGTGATGACCACAAAAAGTCGATAATTGACAAATGGAAACAATGTTGTATGGTTGGCTTTGTTTCTCACAAACGGCTCTGTTTACGTACCGAGAACACTACGGAAATCCTTTGATTTGTGTATATGGCAGTCAAGTACAGGGCTAAGCTCGCAAAAGATTGTGCTGAGTTTAATGAGCTGAGGCAAGAAGCGTCAAAAGTGTAAGTTTTGAAAAGTTTCCTGAGGATCAATTTTGTTATGTAATTGCTTATCCAGAGATATTTTCTCATCGTATCGTATACAGTACTGTTTCTTATACGTCTTGAATATGTTCACGAAATACTTCATAAACTCCGTATTCAGTAATAAAAATTTATCATCATTATATAAACTCGCATATATTAGAGCGTGTTGGAAAACATGACAAATTTTTCATGAAAGACTTATACGCATCATGTCGGGTGTGTTCGATTAATTCAAAATAATTATTATATAATACAATCAGAGCTGACGTTATCTGTTGTCTTGAATACATCAAATGACAGGCTATCACTAGACAGTTCAAGCACTGCATTATTTCCACTGTTGGTTGTACCTGTCGGACTAATACGGCAATTTATTTTACAAACGTTACTTCAACATACGAAGAACGACGAAATTAGTATCCAAGTTAGAAAATTAGCATTATGGGTGCTCAGATATATTTATGTTTTTTTCAATAAATGGCTAATCTGATTAACGGAATTAAAACATGTTTCAAGACTTGACACAAAGACTGCATCCGAGGCTGCACTCTTCATGTTCTCATATACGTTCTCGAGGCGGAGAGACTACCCCTGGAAGCCAAGTACCATATCCCTCTCCAGGAAAACCAAGAGCATATGATTGTTTATAATTTACAGCTGGTATAATTTGCAGCTGGAGGCAATCAAAACTAAAGAACGACTTTCCCAAGTGGCTGTGCGGAGTAGCAAATGTAGGACATATGTGTCGGGTTTTTCCTGCGTTTTCAAATACCGTTCTTCTCTCGCCTTAGGCCCAAGATCTCAGTCCTTCCGCCCTCTGCACTGGGGCTACCGCCTGTGTCCTGTCGCTCTGGTTTCATATTCGACGCGCCGACAAGATAGACTTTAATGACCATTCACAGAAAATGAAGTACAGGGTGTTTTTGGCAATGTACTCGTAATTACGTGTATAAGGAAAAAAGTCCATGAATATTAGTTGATGTTTTTAGACTTTTTCGACAAGTCATTCACCAACATATTCAAAATTCCGTACTTCATGATGATTCGTAAACGTTCCTTTGAATTTTGAAGTCCTTCGGTAAAATATTTTTATGCATGGTTTTAGTTCATCATACGTTGTATGTACGTGATCGGGGTGACTAAACAAGCTAATGAACTTACGCTACTTAACTCCGTCTTGCCCTCGTAATTTAATGCCGGTTTTATACTTTGCATACATAGCTAGCAGTTTCTGAATTTGATCGAACATACAGTAAATGGTTACTTGGTTAAGGATGACACAATAAATAAAAATCTGCAAACAGGGATCTCATCATATCCGATAAATAATTTTTGCATCGATCATGGCTTAAACGAAGGCATCTGATAGGTTTAAAAAATTTGCTACTGAGTTCATAGTTTATGACAGACAGAGTTGCGGAATTTAAATACGTAGTTGCACTTGAGTTAAATAGTCCATAGGTAATAATGAGAGTAGTCTCGTTGGATGTGCTTCGGTTTCCGAATTGAGTGACGCTTAGAATAAACGAACAAGTTTCACTGGTATGATTGAAGTTTCGTAATTAATAGTGCAGTGTTTAGAGTAAAGGAGAGGTTGTTCCTCACAGCATCAGGGGAAACGCTTTAGCGGCAGCGTGAATTATTACTTACGATGCTGAGAATCTAATCGAGTGGGCTAAAAAAGAAAGAAATGGCATTATGGGTTGGTGCTAGAGAAAAAAACACTGTTGCTGATAAGTACGTTGGACTAGCAGAAAATAAATTATTTTCTGAAAGACATGAGTTATACGTGCGTAAGTTCTGAAGTATCATTAGGACGTACGAATAGTCTGACAAGTTCAGACGTTTAAAAGAAATGAAAATGTAGCCAGCCGCTTGGTGCTAGAAATACTATGTAAGAAGGTAGCAAAACGAGTGAAAGTCTAGTGATGAGTAACAATATTGAGAATTGTTTCGAGTAAGTTATAAACTTCTAGGTTTATACGAATAGAACTTGTGTGGCAAAAATGGTATAACATAGAATATGTCAACCACAGACGTTATGATGATACAATTTCAATCAAACGTATTTTCCATATTGAAATAAACAGTATTCGATACTCTAAACCATGAAGTAAATAAAATGTTAAACCATAGTTTAGGATTTGCGAACATAGGATGTGTTGATAAAACTTGATGCTTGTTTCAAGTTTAAAAAAAGAAATAATACTGATAATAATGTTTTTTCAAACGACTAGATTCGGAAACCAAACGTGCTTGCACAGTGCCGTTTGTGTAGCACGCTTCAGTAAAAGAAGTTTTCTTGAGCTGAAAGTGTAGCTAACCTCAGCATCACCAACACACTTCTTTTGTATGTATTATCGTTGTAATGTTGTGTAGTAGTTACTGTTCCTAAGACTACGCCTTCTTAACTGATGACTATTGAAACAGTGAAAAAGTTTAGTAATTTATTTTACAAACGACAGAGAAAATTCTGCTTACTGCGTAATAAGTTGATAAATAACGGTATCAGTAGTTACTAATCTTCTAAATGATAGCAAATTTGCTTTCATTTGTTCCAGTAATTTGATGACCAATATAAAAGCTCCCTAATTTGAGTAAAGAATAGGCACAAGAACGTACAGGAACTAAAGACTACTGCAGATATTTTTTCGTTCTGGCCTTTGCAACGAAAAAGACCTATTTTAACATTGCCGCTGAAGTTACGGCTATTGTCTCTGATATGTTGACAGATGAAGAGGAATAAAGACGACCAGTGTCATGAGATCCCACCGGGTGTTGACTGTGGGGAATAAATAGTTGCGAAGTTCTAGTGCAACAGAACACAGATAGTAGGTATGACATACATTAAAAAATAAACATAGCTGCTCTCTCGACCCTCATAAAGTTTGTTTTACATTTTTAAAGGCTAAAACCTTTTAAACTATTTGATGATAAATTTGCATGTCCAACTTGTACATACAGACTTGCGTAGAGAACTCACCTCACACATCGCTCTGCAAATACCCAACTATACTGTTTTTGACGCTTGCAGAGCTGGATGCAGAGCAAAACCTCATATTCAAAATGTGTACTTGAATTATGACCTACTTTTGATTCATAGTGTTTAAAATATGTTTGAATACTCTATTTCCTCGAGAAGTTTTCCTTGCGTACTCATGACTCAAACCACATGCTTAATAGTGCAATATTTTATCCTTTATAGATGAAAGACGACAGTCTGGTACATTTAGACCTTAAAGGGTTACTAAGAAACTGGAGTAAACTACCTGCTGGTATTGGTAGAAATAATAATCTAGCAAAAACTTCGTACGCCGTAAAACTTTTTTGATATGAATAAACTATAAATTGAACTTATGAAATAATAACTCTATAACAATTTGATCGGGTAATGCTTATGCTTTAAAATCACAAAAAATAGTATTGTTTTAGAAATTCAAACTTGAAAACTGGTTAAAGCGAACGCAGTTTTGTTCTAGTTTAGTGGTTTGTCTGGCCTCATTCCATGCATAGAGGTCATGCAGCAGCCGTAACTAATGTGCTCCACCTGTTTGAGTTCGAACATAATGAGTTTGTAGGTCTAAACAAGGATAATCACTGTCCTAATGACTGTTCAGTGTGTTTAACGGAGGTTCAAGTGTATGAGAGATATTCATAGGAACTTTGCCAAGAGAAAAGTTTTGTTAACAAATGGTTCAAGGTTGGTGGGGAACTGGTCAATAAGAACTGCAATGTTCAGTGAACTTCACATGACTCTGAAAGGCTTGTGCACATACAGAGTGCCTCGTCATGCTAGCGTAAATGAGGATGGATAAGTAAAGGTTAAAATCGTCAGACATTTGAACTTCTGTAATTGAAATGGACTCACATAATTTATAGTTTGCTAACAACTACTCCTATATTAATACTACATGTGTTATACTAATTCTTCAATAACTATAAATATTTTCTCCGTTTTATTAATAGGGTTCAAGTCCTCACTAGCTTTTATTCTCAACTTACCAGATTTAGTCAAGCACAATACACACATTTATGCAGCGGTCACATTATTCAAGCGGTGCTGAAAGTAGATGATTCCATTACAACGAAGCAGCACGGTAAAGCAGGCATAGAAACTATTTTCTAGCAGCACCCCATAAAATTTGCTATTGAAATGTCATGTCGATCTTATCTTTGTTTACATTGTTTCATCGTAACTTTTTAAATACAAATGAAGTATTGAAATTATCCTTCAATTTCGAATTTCACCAGTAGGTATCAATAAAAACGACAACCTGCACCTAAAACTTTATTACGAATCCACTTCTCAAGGCTGACCTCAATTCAGTAATTTTCACTCATTTTTGTATCATCTAATTTTATTTCAGGTTGTCCTTTTCGTTGATCCTTTTTATAAATTCAAATTTCAGTGTTTAAGAAATTAGTTAAAAATGCCCTTGATGTTGACGGCTCGTTCCTATCATCGTTAAAGCTATTCGTTAGAAGACTGTACAGGTCGGTGGTTAACTAAAGTATCACAAGCTGATGACAGTTGCTGAAGACTGGGTTAATTTCAGTTGTATTGAGGTTGTCGAGGCGCTCCGGCCAGAATGTTCTGACCAGGAAGAATCTCAGTTATCAATTGATTAAATTTGTATTCAATCTAAATTTTTAACTGAATTATTGAAATATACGTATTTATAAAGTGTTAATTATAATTATCGTATTGAATTCGTCTTTGTAATCATAAATTCATTACATTCCTAAAGAAATATCACGTCTCGCTTATCTTCAATTATTATATTTTTTTAACATTTTCTAATTCTCTGAATAAAAGCTTTAGTAATTTTTCATGCTTTTTCTTTCTCTGTACACAGGACACTGCTGTGAAAAGTTGCATGATGGTGAGCTGGTTTCCAAAGTAGTCAATGCTGAATTGGTATCCCAATTTGTAAAGAAGTGAGTAGTAAAGAACTGGTATTTGCACAATCTGCATGTGGTGTTGACTAGAATTCGAGTTCTACGTCCAATTGCCTAGGCCCAAGTTTCATGTATAAATTTTACCAAATCTAAACATATTCTGAAAATATTTTCAAATGAAGTCATCATGAAAATAAAACTGGAATCAATTTCCTCGGTAGAAATTGATGATTATTATTATCTTTCGTTTGTATACCTTCTGTACATTGGTCCTGTACTAAGAGGTTCTGCAAGTCGATTTCACCGCCACGCATTTCTCGCACAAAATTCGTCAATTTAAGGGAATCGTAAAACGAAAAGCGGAAGCAAGACGTGTTGTTATAGCGGTGTCATAGAGAGAGTTGTTCTAGGTGACCCCTCACGCTAAAGAATGTAATGCCTTGATTTTGAATCTCCTCGCTGCAGGCAAGTTTAAATCCAAGTAATCAATTTTTTGGTTTCACCTGTGTTCTATGGATGACAAAAATTTGACCTCTGCATTGGTACCACCTCATGCAGAACAAAATCTTTATATTATTTGTTAAAATGATGTAAGTTTTTGATTGACTTATTCATCTATTTTTTGTATTTTACTGTCGATGAAAGCTTTTGTCCACTAGTCTTTCAATGTAACAGTAAGAGATGCACTGACTGATCCGCAGATTAATTCGAAGAACCAGAATTGCTGGTGTCTTTAAAGTACGTAACTAATTAATGAGTATGTTTTAGAATTATTTCTTCCGTGAGCGTTAATTTGATGCAATGAACACGATTTGTCAAGCACTCACTTAGGACAGAAGTAAAAACAATATGTACTTCCGTATCTGGGGATCGACATGTTGCTCACATTATTCTCTAAGGCAAAGTTACTCAGAAAACAGAGCGTTGTTGAATGCTATTATTCATGGCTGTGATTGAAGGCTATTCAATGTTTTGAACGCAACTTCAATTTAGGTAGTTATGAACTGTAAAAATCAACTAATGCTAGTCTTCATTCACGCTTCACCTTTTTGTGTGTTTTGATAATTTAACCAATCTTGTTGTGAGTGCATTTTGTATTGCATAAAAATTGCACTGATTGAATTTCAAGTTTGTGTAATATGTTTTTCATAGTTCCATAACTAACAACAATTCTAAAGGAGTAAATGACTTCATTTCAGCTCCACTTAGTGATGGCCTTGCAGCTCTCAAATGTCGCGATGACGATGCAACTCAATCCCAATCAAATTTAATGAGCTGTTGACACATCAGCGTCCGTATTAAGAAAGTCTTCAACAATCCACAAATAAATTTATTCTTTCTTATCGGAGAAAATTTCTCAGCATCTAAGACTCGTATATAATTTTTAAAAATGCAGCATAAATAGTTATGAATGTGGATTTTGCCAGCCACTTGAACTTTCGAAATTTATAATTTCAGTGGTCAATACTATCTTACTGAAGTAAAAGTTTTTCTCAAGTTCTTCTCAAGTTCAAGTTCAACGAAAAACTGTGCATATCACAGTATCTCCATTTAAGGAAAAGTCACGTGGAATAAAGTAAAGTATTATAATTCTTTAAAATATGTGAACGTCTTCAGCTTGGTACGGACGAAGTTTCTTCTTCGTGTTCCGTCTTGATCCAAAATATGAGGTTGAACAATGAGTTCACCTGAAGATTCAATCACATTCTCCATTGAACCTCACGAGTGAGCTCATGCAGGTTTTGTCTGGGGTAAACAAAGTTCCAGGAAGAGCTCAACCTTTCACTTCTGACGTCTTTCCGCCACAATAGCCTGGAATGCGGACTGCCTGCGCCCCGCACACACCGCATCCGGCTACCACTGATTTGATCTTCAAGATATTCTCTTTGCCAAGTAGGTGGTCGACGCACGATGAATGGGAGTAACCAAAGTTCGTGCCTACTACCTGCTGAACGTAACCATAGTTAAAAATCAAGCTATACAGGGATAAAGTTTAAGAAGATCTAATTCAAAATTATTCCTATATTTTAATACAGAAATTAAATATCAGTATACCTCTCGTTGAAAGTTAGGATCATTTTTTTATGAGGAGAAAATACCAACTTATCTTTAATTTATTGGCTGTTTCTTACTTAACAATTGTCCTATTATTAGAATAAATAATGCTACGAGCACCAGCACAAGTCAAATAATTTATCAAAATTTAAATATCTTTTTTCCTTGATCACAGACTTTTCAATTTCAGCTCTTTATAATTTTTGAGCAAAGATAAAAACCTTGCATGTCCATGTGTCCATGCTTTCGAAATTATTTAGTCATTTGTAAATTCTATCAAAATAACAATAGCTTCTCCAAGTAAATTTGTAACATCAGGAGAGTAAATTGGTTGCACCTCACACCGTGAACCTTAGTACAGCATCTTGGTTTGTAGCCTCCGGATACCGACATCTGCGACTCTTGTTCAGTTTCTCCCCGTAATCTTGATTAACGGCGGCTTTCTATTTAGCATCGCAGTGCGTGAATGTACAGTAATTCATGGCTTAGTGTTGGTCGTCACCAGACGTATAGCGCTGCAGCAGCAGCAACTCTAGCAGCAGCTACGCCTTTCATTCTTCTCAATAGAATGAAACTCATGTCATAGAGAGTACAACTGAAAAATGTTAGCTTTTGGATGCAGTTTTGAAATAGATAATTTATTTCTCAGAGTGTTTATAAAATTATTCTCTGCAGCCTTCTTTGTCTCATAGCCGTGGACATGAGCTTCGTGTTCGGTATTTGATGGATCAGTTTCTACCACGAAAATGTATAGACATGAGACATACTTATCAGTGAAGCGATTGAAACGTGCAGGAATGAAGTGTTTTATGACTTGATTCATGCTTCTGGGGAAAGCTTTTTTTTTGGTGAAACCTGTTTCTGTGGCGAGCTCATGAGGGAAACCTTCATACGTGGACTTTTAATAATAGTCGTATGGTCACTACAAAGTATTAGGAACCCCCAAATAAACACAACATGGAAGAAAAAGAACTATTGGGAATTCTTAGCGTGTCTTCATGAGTAAACGTAGTTGAGCTTTCAAGCTTAACTTCTTATCAATGAATAAAGAAACTACGTCTTCATTTAAAGAAGTTTTTCTAAAAAATCTATAACTATTTGATCATTTTTTCATTTTATCATTTTAAATTTATCAATCCTTAATTTTTCTGCTTCTTAGAACTAGTCTAGACTTACAGATTCCCCCGTTAAGTTTTACACAATCCTGACTTCCTCTCGTTGACGTTGACTTCGTTCTACCTCTCGTTCTCCTGAAAGCGTTTAATGCATAGATAAAAGTGATCCATTCTAGTTTCAAAATTATTTGAAAAACACTTCGTATGCTAAATTAGCAAAATTACGCGAGTTCAGCAACAGCAAGTTTGAGTTTTATCTGTTGAAGATTTACTCATTTTTTTACAATCAGAATTACGTTGCGGTTATTCGGGTGACTTAATCGCTGATGGTCGAAATCGTGCAGCAGTCCGGCCTTTAGGTTATTTATTTGAACATTTAGTAAATGAAGTGAACAGCTTGTGGAGATATGGCCCAGTTGGGATTCATAGTTTCGGGAAATTAACTTCGTTGAAGAAGTTTTTCCGTAACACCTTGCATGACACAAGATTTTACACATCAGGATAATTCGATCAATTAAAGAACTGCAGGTGTCAATGATGCGTACAAATGACATACATACTCTACGAGTGAGATTTTTTCTAAGATGTGTCCCAAATATGCGAACAAATGAGAGACACTTAACCTTTCAAGTAAGGTTCTTTGTAAGCTTCAACTCAAAAATATGTATAAATGACAGACACATACTCTAAAAGTGAGGTTCTCTCTAAGATATCCCCTAAAAATACGTACAAATGACGGATATATATACTCTGCAAGTAAGGTTCTCTGTCAGCCGCGTCTCTACAACCCTCAGTTTCTCCCCAGTCCTAACCTGGAGAAGAGAGTTCGCCTTGCCTTTCTAGGCCTCGATAAAACGTTGTCTTTATCTACAAATATTTACCAATAAATTATGTCAAAACTGTTAGAGTCTGCTCCGGTAATGAAAGCAATTTTGTTGGGTTAAATAGGACGGTTTGAATTTGGAATCAAGTTGTCTCTTTTTTGCATTATTGATTTCGATCATATGTTCTTCTTTATAGTAATATCTATCAACTGTTTTAGAGAATTTTAAATGATAAAGGGTAGTTTTACTTTTAGTGTTTAACAAAATACTTGAATATTATGATAAATTTTTCCCCTAGGATCGTATGAGACAATACAGTGTTACGAAACGATGAAAACAAAGCTAAACTTAATTTAATAAAAAATCTAATCGTTTAGGAGAAAATTAATTTTTGAATTGTTCTTAAGTTTATGGTATGTGATACCTTTGGGTCAAAAGTCCTTGAGGTAAGGGTAATTGAAGGGTAATTTTTTCAATATTTAAAAAGGTGGCAAATTACAGCTAACAGATTTTACTTCCGCACTTTTATATTTTTACTTGTACAGTAGGAAAAGCTTAGAGCTATGCATACCTCACACTTTTATGCAAAAAATGTTGGGCCTCAGCATATTACAAGACATCATTAATATTTTAAAAATACTTCTTATTTATCCACAGTCTGGCTGACGATATAACCTACTTATGCAGCATGACATAATGTGTACATAATCGAAACAAGAGTAATTCAAGACCATCATTCAGGTCGTTAATGAACATCCTGAATGACTGTTGTTTAGATTATGTATGGTGTCATTTGCTCTCTATTTGCTGACCACATTGTTAACAGTGTTAATGTTAATATTCAGGTTGAAGTTATTGAAAAAAATGTTCTTTTTTTTCGTTGAAAATTTATTTGAGTAGTACTGTTCAAGAATGAGAACACGCTGCTCACTAGTAGGTTGACCCATCTTGAAAATCCAGTTTTGTAAAAAATCTTTATAACGATGGAAATGAACTTATAAAACAAAAACGGTAATTATGTGAAATGAAACTTGAAAATACATCTATGACATGCATTTTCTTTATCTTTCTACGCCAATCATTATTTGAGTTATAAGCTTTTATTTTCGACCAGTTTTTCCCCGCATCACATTGTATGTCTTATTCAGTAGTTGTGAGCTGCAGGTAAAAGTCTTTTGTTGTATCAATAAGCCCACGTTAGCATCAACATCCTTAACAGGGTTTAAAATAGAACTACTTGTATCGTCTTTTCATCCTAATAATATCCTACACTTTAATGATCTAGTCAAGAACGTTCTTCAAGAATCTAACAACGAAAAAGATAGACTAAAACCTGATGTATGTACAAAATTCAAGAAAATAAAATTTCAAAAATAATAAATCCTGAATTCAAACATCATTTCACAAATTTATTTTCTAATAAAGAGGAAAAATCACACAACTTTACTTTCAAAAAAATCTCCATGAATGAGTGCATTTCTGTTTGAGTGACCAGTGTAAATGTAAGTACTTCGTCTCCCACTCAAACCTCGAGGAAAAGCTCCTCCAGATATCAGCGCCATCCCTCAGACGCCTTGGGAGGAGAAGTGTCACGGAAAAAAACCTTCCCTTTACATTTCTCGAGAAAACTTGTAAAGATTTTAATTCTCTTTTGCACTATGCTTCCTTCTTTTGCCTTGGAATGATTTGTGTATAGGTTATTATCAACTTTTACTTGGCTGTGTTGAGAGAAAGTGGGAAAGATCATACGTTTTGTTTAAACATACAACTACAGCTTGCGTGTATTTTATGTCTAAATCAATCCACGTCTTCTTTATTCCATCATCTCATGCACGTGTTGAGTGGCTTCACGACTTAGATCAGCTATCAGATTTGCTCTGATGAATTCCAGAAACGAGTTTCAATTACAAATCAGTGAACTCCTCCTTTGGTTTTCAATTATTTTCCTTATGGTTGGTATCACTGTACAATGGTCCTTGTCATTCTTTTTCTTTCTTGATCTGCAAATGATCTGAGGTCTATTATTCAACTGCCAAACTCTACATATATACATTAATTGATTCAATGCATGGATACGTAATTTCACAGTTCAATACTTTTAGAAAAACGAGTTCTCACAACGTCAGAACCAATGTTCATATTTGGTTGATATCGGAACCTACGAGCTGTACTGAAAATGTTTCAGGAGAATAATTTAATAACTTTTTCTACTCAGCACATTGTTTTCTGTGCGAAGATAATGAAAACTTTCTAACTTTAAATTTTTGTGTGACTTTCTACAGGATTGAATCAAGTCTTTACTAAACTTTATGCTCAGGGTCTGGACTTCAGGCAACCAGACCCCAAAAACAGAAAACAATTTACGCGGAGTATTTATTATGAGTATTTACAATCAAATACAATAAAATAATCATTTGGTATATGAATTGCATTAATGAATGTTGACTACACTGAAATGTTTTAAATAATAGAAAAGAGGGGATTTCAAAAAAAGAGGGGATTTCATTTTGGATGGATCTAAAAATCCTTTTGTTTTTTATCAATTCTTGTTCAATGGTCTCAAAACATTAATCATATTATAACTTTGTAAAATGTAACTCTCGTTTGTGAAATTTTTGTTTCCTGCTTTCATAAATACAAAACACAATTTAAAAATAATTTGGATCTTCATTCAATTACTCTGATGCTTTAATCGTGCATCGAATTTATCAACTAACCCCTACTTCTCAGGCTTTTATTATAGCATTCAGTATTAGTTTGTAGTTTGTTTCTTAATCTTGTGTTTAAATCAGAGCTTCACTTGTCCGTAGTTTTCTGTTTTGAAATTTTCTGGATTGGTAATACGCAAAAAAGTTAAGCTCCTGAAGATGAACTTTTACTGCAAGCTTCTAAATATTGGGGGAATATATTTGTCCTTAACCTTGAGGGGAGCTAAGCACGGTTGTTTATGAAAACTTTTTACAAAAATTGAAAGTTTGTTTGACAAAAAATCCTGAGAGTGATCAATGAGGAAACTTGTTTCCCGAATAAAAATTTCATTCGTGAACATTTTTAGTACGATTAAATGCAACGTCATTAAGTCTGGTCCCCAGAAAAAAAATCTTATGACCTGAAAATCTCAGCCGATGTATGACGTTTTCCAACAGTTAAAGCAGTAATAAAAAATTTTAGTCTCAGCTTAGGAGAAAATTTCAGCGTAGATTCAAGAAGAAACTTCCTCATTCATGTAATTCCAATTGGGCGTGACGTTCGAGCCTTTTGAGGGAGATAAAGAATCCGAAGAGCGTAGTGTTTGTTGCCGCTGTTTAACATCACCAAAAAAAGTTTTCCTTTTTGTCTTTGCTGGTGAATAACATGTCAACGTCAATAGACACTGTCACTTGTTAGAGACCAAAACTTTACAATGAGCTATCATGATGATATACCATTCAAATATAAATAAAGGTGAGAATTAGTGTCATGCCAGAAAGGCAGGAAAAACAATTAAATTTAATGAGGGAATGGTTGGCGCTGTAGGCCAATGCCTTATGGCTCCATTTCAGTCCAGATCTCAATGTTTTGAATTACTATATTCACTAGAAAAAGTATACAACACAGCTTAAATACCCGCTGGTGCGTTGAAAGTAGGACTACGATGGACTTGTCGGAGATGGAAAGAAAACTAAATAGAAAAGGTGTCTGGAAGGGGTAAGTGTGTATAGAAGGCGTGGATATAGTGGAAGAAGAAAGTCAAAAAACCTAAAGTTAATATTTTTAAACCTGCATGCATGCATGGTAATCTTGCATATGTTTCATTTTAGTTTTTATGTAAATATATTTCAATTTATCAATATATATATATATATATATATATATATATATATATATATCTGAGGCTACTTTTCAGTTTCGGTTTACTTTTCAATTCATTTCCCATCAGTTGACGGACAACACTAATGAAACTATTGAGAAATTCTGGTATTAGCTGTTTTAAAGTAAAAAAAACTCCACATTACCCTGTGAGGACAACAAACTTCTAATAAAACATATCCTCGAGAAACCAAGACGGAATCTCGAGGAAAATGCAACAAAACTGGCTTCCAAATTCAAGAACAGCTGCCGAACAATAAGAAAAATTATTACAGATGACATAAAGGCTTCATCTTTTAGGAAACTGAAAAGATTATTTTTTTTGGAATCCACCACAGAAACGAGCCTTACGAGAAGAAATGCATGGCTAAATCCTCTCTGTGGCAGCACGCAGTAATCCGTTTTACAGATTTGTTCTACAATGAAGCATTATTAGATTAGTTTCATGTTTCAGACAAAGACCAAAATAACGGACTTTAGATTTCAGATAAAACTGAAATGTTTATAACACTATGCACAGTCTTCTCTTGGCAAAATTCTCCTTGATTATTGGCAGGGCGGACTGGACAGCCAATGATCGAAAAACTTCTCTGACTTTGATTGACGTAGACATCAAAATGAACCAGTGCTTCTTCGGTCTTATTATTTGACAAAGTAACTTTTTGGGTCAATTTTGAGTTCAAAAATCCTTGAGTCAAATTTCCAGCATTTGAGGCTCTCTTTCATATCCCAGAATGTGTTCAGGAATAAGATCAGCGGAATGTTAGGTTTTGTGTGCCATCCACTCCAGTCTTTGAATCACTCGATAGGAATGCAATAGGCCATGGGATGTGGTTCAACTTATGAAATAAATTTATCATCATGCTCCTCTGAAATTGCATTCACACAGATTCTATGATCAATTCTTGGAACACTACTACACTGCATGCTTTGCATGAAGCACAGAACAAATTAATCATATAGTCCATATTTTTATTTTCCATAAAATTAACACTATAGTCATTTGACGCAGTTGTTCAAAATGAATGTGATTTATTTTTGACTACCCTTCATACATTTTATAGTGATTTTTTCGTTAATTAGTTTATTTAGCAAAATAACTTTCAGTGTCTGCCTCTTTAAGGCTGTACCAGTTTTGAGAACTACATTATTTATGAGATCCCCTACGGCTTAATCGTTCAAGTTTCCTAAGACGGTAATTTATTTTAGTATGCTATGAAACAAGAATAAAATGATAAAAAGTGGAGACGGTGAACATGAACATGAAGGCAACATTTTGCATTAGTCTTACAACTTTTACAAACATTTCTCAAAATAACTTTTAGCTGAGAATGACAACTCACCTCTACAAAATTACATCAATTAGCGTACTTTCCTCGATTGCGTCCTACGTCTTTCCTTGAGGTTATGGAGCGTCATGAGCCGATATTGGCTGCCCATGCTGTTCACAGCTCATCAGCGTCTCGTAAACTGGAAAGGCAACACACCCCTCAACTCGTAGTCACCAGGACTTAATTGTTGAGAGCCTTCGCCGACTGAGCCTTTCTTTCAGAGCACCGGGTGGCTGAATTAAAGATTCGAAAGCTGTTATTTTAATCGCGTTGTCTCGAGGTTTTGAAAATGTTTTTAATGGGAAAGGTTGCGGTTATACCGGCGCAACCAATATTAGATGATTTATGTACATGAGGAATGAATGTGGTTCTGTTATAAATTCAGTTTGAGGTTGTATTAAGATAAATGTACACTCATGATTCCTGTAAAATAAAATAGGTTACTCTCTCTTCATGTCCATTTGCTCCATAAAGTTTATTAATAACAATGACTGTTATTTCAAGCACTTTCTGATCGTTGTGAGTTATCATTACAAGCAAGTTCTGCTGCATTAAACTATAATCCTCTGTTACAGTGGAACAAAATACAGACAAGTGCCAGTCTATTACATTAAAGTAACAGAACGAGGAAGGCTCTGCCGTGTAAATTTGCAGATATTTTTGTCGTAGTGAACCAGAAAGAAGTCGCTGCATTCATGTGGCTGACACGTCACAGAGTGGCAGTACCACCCAGACCAAAACTTGCCCTCGTCCAGTCGTGCAGAACTGTGACAATTATACAAGTCAAGTACCTATTACGTACCGACTGTCATGTAATAATTGTATATTGCTAGAGATACACTTATAATACTTCAATGTTGCGAGTCGTATTATTATTGCGTACCACGAGAAATACACCTATTGTGTATCAAAGACTTGTGACAGTAGAATATCGCGAGTAATGTGATAGTTATATACTGCAGTTTAAATAATTATTACGTACCACGAGTGATATTTGTGTGTATCACGAGTCACATGACTATTGTTTTCCAAAAGATGTATAATAGTTGTGTTTCTCGAGTCATGTAATAACTGTCTTTTGCAAGCATTATCATTATCGCGTACCACGTGTTGTATTTGTGAGTACCACAAGTCATATACAAGCATTGTGTACCAAGAGTCATGCGTGTAATTATTATGTAATGCGAGTCAGGTAATCATTACGATTGTTTCCTTAACTTTAGACGGCATAAAACTTGGCTAGAAGCCCAAGACTGGACTAAATAGCTCGTTCCTGTTGCCACATTTCATTTTATGCTATGGATCGACTTAGAATTTGGGTTAGCTGGAAAAGATTATTTATATGCACAAGTATTTGGAGATTTATTTCCAAGTAATAGTGTGGGGATTTGTTTTTGGGACTGTAGATTGTCTTCATGACGAAATTATCTATCGAACTTATAAATAATTACCGTAATGTAGATATTAAATGCTTAAACTCGTACATGCGTCTCCATTCTAGTTGTATTCGGCTGGCAGTTTTTAAGGTGAAGTCTGCGTTGAAATACAACGTAGAACCCGTAATTATAAGCAAGGGCTTTCTCCAACAGCGGTGGTGTTGCGTCACGCAGGTGGGTGATACCATGACCTACTCATGTCGAATGATCATTAGTTGACTCATAGTTCGACAGTAAGTCAACCATCATCGAAAAGCCTTTGAAGTGAATTCAATACGTTTTGATGATTCCAATTCAAAGAATTGACTTCATCAGTTGTAAATAAAATCGATCTTTATGTTTCGTTTTCAAGCTGTCGCTGAAAAGTGAGAAATTGTGAATGTGTAAAGTTGAAGTCATTTGACTGCAACATTGCAAGTCTTAAAAATTATTATTTACAAGGAATGAATTTGTGCTATGTGCAGCACATTTTTCCTCTAGAAAAATGTCTGTCGTTTCTGATAGGTATACAAAAAATGCAGTATCTCAGTACTTTCAAGTTTAAAGATACATTCTCTAATTTTGATACATGCTTGTTAACTCTAGCGCTCATATTGAATACAAATAACTCGGCCCATACGAAGGACTAAACAGGCTCTCACAAATCAATAATCCTGTTAGTGTACAGTTTCTCCAAGCAGTTATAACGAATTGAATTTTATGATTAATTGGTCTCAACGTAGGAGATATTGGAGTAATTGTTTAGATCTTGATTGGCTTGTAATTCAATTATGATTATAAAAGCCCGTTGCAATTTGCTTACGAAGTAGACAATTAGCGATTCACGATCTAAGGATTTTTTTACAAAGTTTCAGAGTGGGATGTTCAAAAACCTTGTAATCGAATAATCTGTTAAGACATGTAATATTTTTTTCGCGTGACTCGTGGGAAAAACTAAATTTTACACTGACTAATTTTCTTCAGCGCTAGTTCTATATTCCAGGCCTCTCTCAGAAAATTACGAGTCGGAGTCTTTTGCGGCATCGGGTTCAGAATGATGCCATGTTTGAGCATATGCTCAAGTGACTCGAATGCAACGGCCTCGTGCCCCAAATACCCCAGTCACGCTCGGCCATGGCAATGCAACACCAAGAGCAACAAAATGTTGGATATTTACTTACCATATCGTAGTATTGCCACGCGAGCCGCAGCCAGCACCCCATATTCTGCTACGATGCCAATGTCCATTGTACATTTTTGCAACTTTCCATCCTGTTGGAAGCAGGTCGTGGCAACCTCATCCACACTGGGGCGTACGCAGCAAAAGAAAGGAGGTATAAAAGGGCAGGAGTGTGTCTCTCGCGCCACTATAGTGAAAACTGTGACGCCGTACGTGCTTTGTGTGTCTGTCTCTGTTCCTTGTACGACTACCCGGTCCACATACGGGCTTTTCCAGACCGGCATCACTCCTACAATCCCTCAGGTTACTCGTGCAATTCAATGTAAGTTAGTTACACCGTTCATTTTATGTGAGGGGTTGATCCTGAAACAGGTGACTACTAATTAGAGTGACATGCAAAGTGAATTTTTGTGTGTTAAAATTGTGTGACACGTCGCAGCATGAAGTCATAGTGCTATTTATCGGGTGGAACAAAATTTCCTCACTTTAACCCTACGATGAAGACCACAATTGCGATGCAAGAAGTTTTACAAGCAATTCTTAAGTTAAAGTTACCTGTATCGCTAACAGTTTTCATGATTCATTTGAGAGTGACTTCAACTCATGCATATCATAGAATCTAAAACACAGGTAACTTTGAGACAATGAGTAGAAATGCTCGCCCAAATTAGAACTTCGTTGTCCAGTATACAGCATGCCGGAGTTTAGAACCTCCCCTAGTGTTCTTAAACAAACAATCTTTCTTTATTTCCAATCAAGTACATAGACATTTTAGTACATTGGTTTTTAAATTCTTAAGGTTAACATTCTAAGAGTAAAGATGATGGTGAGCTCCATGCGACGATCCTGGGATGTGTCCATGGGCGATGAGTTGAGGTCTTACCGATAGGTGCGAGCTCACGGCGTGAAACGAGAAACAGCTCGTATTCATTGCCGGGTTTCGAACCCGCACGCAATCTTTCTGCACAAGCAGAGACCCGATACAGAACACGGGCCGCATACCACTCGACTACGGTGGCTGCCTCTTAACTAGGAATTATATCTTAAACATTTCTTGATCACCAACGTGTATATCGTGCTGATGTACGAAAGACAAAGTGTGGAATGTGCCTTTTAAAATTTCACAGTTGGATGTATCACTCACAAGCTCATAATTCTGAAGTTATGCAACACAATATTCACATATGAAATAATGCATCGCACTCAGAGCTAATTATGAAAAAAATATTATTTTCAATTAATGAATTTATACTGCGTAGAGCGCATATCCACTCTGCAGAAATGGCTGTCGTTTAGGACAGGAGTCTTATCAAAAATACGAATTCTCAGTACTTTGTGTTCGAAGATTTATTCATTCATTTCTATACAAACGATAGTCCTACATGAGTGTTCACTCTAGCGCTCAAATTAAATACAAATCACTCAGCCCACACGATGGACTAAACAGAGCCGTAAAAATCAATGAATTGTATAAAAAATATAAATTTGTTAAGGTTGCAAAAGTTTTCCAGTGCACAAGAAGAATACAATATTTCCAAGAGAGGTTCATCTAAATCCTCATGATCGAATTATATTGAAAATAGTGCACATTCTACATAGTGCTGAGTTATAAACTAACTGTAATTTTCGCCACCGCTGACATATTCTATTAAACATTAATCGAATCGGTAAAGTGTTAAGGCTTTAAAATTTTTAAATAATAACTGGGAGGGGATGTTCAAAAGATGGTCGAGACTTGCAGCGCGTGAGACCGGGGTTCAGTTGCTGCTCAGGCAACCCAGTAGGGCCTCTAAAACATTCTTGTATATGTGTTGCCATCCATACGAGAAGCTGCAACGATAACACAGCTGTTACAGCGATTATCTATGGAACAAATTATCCGACAAGTTGATCATTATTTCGTAGGGTTGAGACAGCAACGGGAATTTTGCCGACAATTAGGTACAAATATTCAACGACGTATTGGCAAATATAATATTTTAGGCATAAAATTATAATATAGCACAGTGAACAAACTGGACTGCATTTGTGTACCCAATACCTCATTGCCGCTCAGTTGAGATCCAAAAATATTTTCACGTTTTCAGTCCTTTCTTTTTTTTTGACAAATAATATTACTATGTATTTAATAGTTTCTTATGTCCTCTACCTGTTGAGGGAAATGAAGCTGTTGTCTTTTCAGAAGGTATTTAAACCCTCTCAATACAATCGCATTGAAGATTCCTCAATTGTTTTGCATAACAATCATATAAAACTAATTTTGCCTACTCATGATGCTTTTAAGTCAAGTAATATTAAGTAAAAAAGATCTGTCTAACAATAATTGTACTAATAAATGATAACCATGCGTGTATGCTTACGTCACAAATATTTCAGGTGTCCGTAAGTACTGATAAATTCATGTGTTTTTTTTCGTCTGCATCTAGTATGAACACCGAAACTGAGGGAAAGTGAACGAAGACCTGTTTCAGCAACTTGCATGCCAAGTTGTTACCATCGAATAGAAACTTTCCTACGTTTATGGGAAGACTTACATCATAAAAGTATTCAGAATTCAAACTGCGCTGATATTGAAGAGAAAGCTAGCACATGTAATATCCATAAATATCTAAACGTTTCATTGTGACGCTCGTTCATGTACAGGAAATTGAAGGCTTGGCAGAAATTTGAACGGAGTCGCTAAACATCCTCAAACGCTGCGTTGGCCAGAGAAAGCGAAGGATTGAGAAAGCCTGGTCCTTGTCTAAACCCGTTCTCAGATTAGTTACTTATGCACACAGTGAGAAAAATAATTTGTAGTGAAAGTCGCTTCAGTGATAACTCCAATTTCAATGCCTTATAGAAAAATATTGCTCACTATATGGTGATGTCACGTTACCTACGATTGTTCAAATTGCTTTTCAAATAATAAAACTAATAGTACACATATGTATCAATACGTAGTTAACGTGTTGAAAGCTTATGTTCAGCAATGACCTCGGATATTGTGGGGATGAGATATCAACGCAATAGTCAATACCTGAAAAAAATTTTTGGTTTATTTTGTGAAGTCCCCAGCGCTTTAATCTTTAGCGCAATCGTTGACATATCTATCTACGAATAGCGTTTATTTGTGCCAAGTGATTTGTCTTTATGGTAACCAAATCAAAGTAACTATAAATGACAAAAGTAATTAATTTGCTGTTGCATATCCCTCCTGTTATATGAGAGACAAATGTTGTATGAAAGGAATATATTTGACATCGATGTAAGAGGAAGAAACCTGGAAGTGTATGATGGTTAGATAGTTAAGAGGGTGATGAGAAATTTATTTTGAAAATCTACAAACATTGTACAGCTGTCAGTTATTCAATACTCACATCCAGTACTTTACGTCTACTCAGATTTTTATTTCGTTGTATCTTTGGTATAAACTTTGAGGGCTGAAATGAACACTAAATGAGTGAAAGGTATAATGCGTAAGTTCATTGAAGCACAAGGTTTCTTGACTAAGTGTATGTATTCATTCACAAATACCAAATAAATATACTTTGTATTCTAATAATTCTACCTTTTATAATTCAGCTAAGGAGCGCATTAATTGCGGAAAAAGAAGCATCTTACTTATCATAGACGCTGCAGCCATCTTAGGCACAAACACAGCACATACAATACGTATTCACAAATATTCTAGAAATGAGTAATCAGTCGTATACTGACACAGACGTTCACAGAACAAATCAGGCAGAAAAGACTTGACCAACTGGGCGAGGGAGTTACTGTTCACTGAATTTCCTGATATTTTGACACTTCCTACACACTCACAAATATTACATAAATTTCCTTAGTGTTTTTGACGGCTTAAAGCGTTTACTTTTGTACTGTTTCCACCGATAATTTAGGTATCAAAAAATTATTATCCTTTACATTTTGGGTAGCCTAAGCTACGTTCTGAAATTATTCCTAATTTCATCCATAACTGTGAACCTCAGCAATTGAGAGGAGATTTTCAGCCAATTCATTCAAAAGCACATTTAAGTCATCTTTTAGATATGATAGCTTTAAAACAATGTATCGGGTCACGTTCACCTCATTTCAGTACCATGTGTCACTACACATTTCCCTCATCTCAGTACCATGTATCACATCACATTTCCTCATCTCAGAAGCATGTACCACATCAAATTCCCCCATTTCAGTAGCATGCATCACATCACGTTCTCCTCATCTTAGTAGCATCATCACATCACGTTCATCCATTTTCAGTCAGTACCATACACCATTTCACATTCGTTTTATTCCTGCACCATGCATTAATTTTCATTTACCCACCCAAACTTGAATTCACAGACGGCTAGTACAATATTTCAATCGGCTAGTAATATTTATTTCGGAAGTAGTAGCATCTATTCTGATAAATTGTCAATATAAATATCAGTTTAATTATCCCGTGACAGAGAACATTGACTCATTTTTGTGGGAATTTCAGGAGGTTGTGCTCTCATGTGACCACTGAAACTACTAGTATCTTAGTTTTTTAGAAACGCGTAATAAAATAAAGCATGAAATATTTTGATTTCTTCCACAATATCTTCCTCTTTCAAAATTTAAATGTTTTAAAGTTTTTGACAATTATTCGACTTGAGGTGGTTGTCTTGAATGTATTAGATTTTACACTTTGGTCACATTATAAATTTGTCCTTGTTGTATAATATTCGAAATATTTACGGAATTTTCTACATACCTATGTATGTATATATATATACATATATATATATATATATGTATATATATATATAGTGTGTACATGGTACATACTATATACTATATATATACAAATAAGTACATTATTTTCCGGTAGCTTATAGAACAATAACTGCTTGTTTTTGCTTTGTTTATCACATGCAAAGTAGACAGAGTGTTTCAATCCGTTTAGAACGATATGAACAGCTACATCATCTCATACTAATTAAATGAGTCATATTTTTTCAGCCATTCAAAATTCATTGCAAGACCCATTAAAGGACGATATGTGCGGCCGTGACTCTCCAGCGACCGATGAAGAGCGGAAACTGTCATTTTAATTACCGTAGCTATCAGAGTAGGAGCGTATGATGTGATATCAGTTTTTGTAACTGTGAACCCACCGGTAAAAGTGGATATTTTGATCACAATTTAATTCTAAGTCTCCGGTAGTCTTACCGAGCTACAGAAGCAACGGCCAAACGACGTCAAAACACTTTCATGCGAGACTAGGTCACTGTGCAATCCAGAATGCTTGACTGTTTCCATTCCTTGAAACTCCACTACTTTTGAAGACTACAGCCAGACAAGAAGACGATGTTTTAATTATAACTATCTTTACATCCCCCAACAAACTGCAGCCTCATTAACATAATGCTAAAAAATATGCTCAGTATAAGCATACATAGTCACGCTTGGATCAATTTTGCCCTCAATCCAAGACTCGCATTTCCCGTTAATCATTCGACTGTCGGCATTCTTACGAGATTTATAGGGCAGGGAAAAATATATAGAACCGTAGTGCACACGTTAACAGAGGAGCGCACGTCTAGCATTTTAATAACTAACCCATCTACCAACAAATTAGAACTGTCAGTTTCTTTTTACATAATCTAAATTCTATTTAACTTGTTTCGAGCAAGAGACCATGTTTTTCTATTTTTTCATGCCAGAAACGAATAGGAAAATTCTACAGTCATGTTAGCCGAGACCGATGAGCCAACATTGCAAGTGTTTACGGCAGTATGAGAATTAACTTCGTTTCTTAACGCAGCGAACCGTCAAAACACACCGAGTAATGCCTCCTCCAGATGGTACAGTTTGCTTAGGGAGATCAGCTCCCATTTCAAATCTGCCTTCACCATTTCGTTATCTTTGTAGGAGCTCTACGACTCGTATATTTTTTTGAGTATGATGACGGTGCAGTATAACTGAAATCTTTTTCCTTGCGTTGAGATCCCACTGCATCATATTTATTTCACGGGCTTTATCTGCCGCTAACTTTGGCATGAAACTGTTCAAGCATTTCAATTCTTTTAACACAATAACGGAACGACACCTGAAAGTTTTTTCCTCATTTTGAGTTACTGTTCTTTGAGTTCCTTTTGTCGAACTCTGACAATCTGAGGCTGCAACATCTGTGCTTAAGTCGTCGGTGGATTAGCGCTTCTGAAGGGAGAAATATTTGTTTAAAAAAAGTTTCATTGCAGGACATTGCGGCTCTTTGTTAAAAACAAGTTTATTTCAAAATTATTTTAATCATACGTTAGGACAAAATTTTACCAATAAAAAAATATTTGCCATCGCACTTAAACTTTTGAATAAAATATCCCCACGAATTTGTGGTACTCCCATTCACTCCACCGTCAATTATTTGTAGGAAAGTTTGATACTGATCCTCAGATCGGCGGGAGTAGAACTTGGCTTAGACCCTCTATGTAGAGTAACAAAAAATATTGAGGTTGTGCGCTGTCCTCTTTCCTGGGGTTATTTTACATCGCGTGGCTAGAAAGCTGAGCCACACTGCAGGCGCTCCAGCCCCTCGTCCCCACCAACACGCTGAAATCTTGCGTGTTTCCAGTCCGTTTTTTAGGATTTTTGACGAATATAATACAGACACTGTTGTCAAAGTTCATCAACTTGAAAACTACGTATTTCAAACAGTTTTCTTTAGTGCTTTTTTATGCGAATAATCTATCTAAACTCCTCTCAAAAGGATCTTTTTCAGCCCCATAAATTATATATATACTAATATGAACAAGATGAATTAACAAATCTTAAAGTTAAATTGAGATTAAGAAGTCCACCGAGTAATAAAAGAGCATGCATCTTCTGTTAGAACGATTCTATTTAGCCTAACTTTAGGGTGACGGTCAACATCACACTAATAGACAAAACTGACATGATGGATAGTAGTTTTCACTTGATAATTTTCTAATCTACTTGATTTTTTATGACTGAAATTTTGACTCGGGAATTATACGAAGAACGTTTCTGTCGACCGATATAGATTATCTCATTTACTGTGTATTCAATCCTGGTGCACAATGACCCTATTTGTGATAAACAGACAGTGAAAGTGCCCACAACACTGAGCTGTACTCGTTTAATATTTTCACATCATAGTCATGACGCTGTACAAAACAAATATGTTTTTTATAAAAGGCGTCCTGATAATTACTGACATTTTACAAAACTTCTCCGCTGCGTTGCTGGGCGGTAGCACTTTTATATCGTACATCACTTTCTGGAGTTACAGGGGTGTGTAATAAATAATTTGTTCCTTCTTATTTATTAACGGTAATTATATAATAAATAAATAAGAAAGCGTAGGAACGCTATGCTAGAAAGCTAGAAAAGTTCAAATTTATTTTCATGACGTGTCAGTCTTAGAGAGGGGATTATATTCCTCCTGTACAGGGCTAATCCTCATTATTAATATTGTTATTCCAAATCATTATTGATAAATAATAAATTACATCATGAAGTAAATTATTCTATTATTTATCATCAAAACTCAATGTAGAAGAACAGTTAAATAAACAGAGCTTGTATTTCCTTGTATGCATTTGTTCGTACAGAAAATACATCAAAATTATATTTATTCATACTTAGCTGACATGAGCTTCGGCTACTCTCCAAATCCAATGAAGCAATTGACGTAGAACTTCTGTGATCGGTGGCAACTGAAAGTCAAAACAGGAATAGCTGGATATCCAAATGTAGGCCGACGACAGTGGTGGACCAACAGCTGCCCTACTCTGGCTGTTCACAACACATGTGCATTTCCCAATTTCCTCCACAGTTTGTCGATGAGGCATACGATTCCAGTAATGGAAGAGTGCAGTGCATTTCCCCATTTTCTCTACAGTTTGTCAATGAGGCATACGATTCCATTAATGAAAGAGTGCAGTGCATTTCTCCATTATCTCTACAGTTTGTCAATGGTGCATACGATTCCAGTAATGGAAGAGTGCAGTGCATTTCCCCATTTTCTCAACAGTTTGTCAATGAGGCATGCAGTTCCAGTAATGGAAAAGTGTATCTGGTTGTTTGGTTGAGTGTAAAAGCATCAAATCTGAATTCAAATCTTCATGTTAGGCTCATGCCAAAGTGTCTTGATTCAGTGAAACTCCAGAAAACTGCTGTTAAAGTGGAGCCTTAGTTTAGAAACCATTTTAGATGAGTTTTACTGTAAGAAATTTCAGTTTACAAGCATAAATTCCTTGTATCAATCATGTTAATAACTTCAACAAACATTTTGACGGCTGTTAAACTATAAGCTTAACACATGCGGATAAAATAGATACGTACCTCAGTACCGTGGCATAATTTATAAATACGAGATATAATTCATTGTTAATTGTCAATTGCCAGCAAATACGAAACCCATGAGTAAATGAAAAGTTCTGCAAAGACAAATGAAATTAAGAAGTATTGAGAGGTACGCATACTTGACGTTTCGGTTATACAGTCTAATTAAAATCAAATGATTAAACTCAGTTTAATTATCAAAAGTCTTAAGCAAGTCCTGCATATTGGAAAAAATTGTGCATTCTAATTAATGCTTAGACTGTTCGGCTTCTCTCGGAAAATATATACACATAACATTTTGGGCTTGCATGCTCTGCGTATAAAAATCAGTTGGGAGAGCGACCAGAATTTTATGAAAAATTCAGCGAGTAAAGTTGCTTCTGAAACTTGAGTAACATTTTTACTTCTTGAGGAAAAACGTTATCATATCGTGGAATCATATTATAATCATATTATGTGATCGTATTATGAAATCATATTATCTTCCTATATTATGTAATCATATTTTGTCTACACAATTTGAAATTAGTTTCCTTCTTTATATTCAGGGAAGTGAGAATTTTCCAACACTTGAAGTCTCCCCAAAATAAAGTTTTTTGATTAGTTAAAAGTATTTAAGATTTACTTATTTCTATGATACACGCATTCGCTCATGGAATGAGAAACTCATTGAGCAAATAAGGAACTACCTCACTGAAGTTCAAGTTCTTGTATGTATTATTTACTAGTAAAACTACCGATCTATTTCATCTTAATTTATTTTTTCTTATTTTTCAGCGTACGAGGCAACTGCTCTCTTTTTCTATGATATTCGAAGAGTAATTCAAATAATGAGAATTTAAGGTTCACCTGAACTAAGGCCACTTTTTTAGCATTTTATTTCATACCAGGTGCGTACTGCCTAAAAAAAATACCAATAAAATAATCCACTACCCAACAATAAATTATGGAGGATTTTCAAATTTATGAGTGCTTGCAATTAGAAGTAAGCGAATGAAAATAGAAAGCCAGCACTAGTATTTCGACTAGAAATTAAGTAGCAACTCGACTAGCCTTTTATTTGTGTCAGAAAAATAGTACAGCTCGCAGTTAAAAAAATTGCATGCCTTCTCCTGAAGAAGATGCCAATAAAAGGAAAATATTCGAGTCTGCTACCGACGAATTCGTGTTGAAGCTTTCACAGATTTAACCACTAGATGAATTTCATTAATCAATCATTTATTGCATTTTGTTATTATCGTTATTAATAAGTCTACGCATATAAAATTCTAGCAATTGATAGAACAAATGGTTAAGGAGTAATTAATATCTTTGTTTTCGCAAACGTGCAGTCTGTCCTTTCACGATAACAGCCTGAATTTGAATGGTTTAAAATTATATTACAAAGCCAAGTACAAAAATACAGCATACTTTGAGTGCATTCGCAATGGGAATTTGATATTTCTAAAAGGACTGCAATGTTTGTTTACTTAATCCGTTAGTCTAACATTCAGGCAGCTAACACCTTCAGGCACATCTCGTTCGGGCCCAATATTGTTCACCGAGTTCACGGACCTGCTTGATTTATTGCAATCGAGTAAAGAGTGCTTGCATGTGGATAGTTTCTTGAGTTTCCGAGACACTATTTTAAGCAATTATTAGGACTTCTAAAATCTCTGCGTGAGCTATTTTACCATAATCAAAGGAATAGTGTACTGTGAAGAACGACATAACGGTCGTCACGTCAGCTCTGTGGTGTTGCGTTCCGTTGCACGCTCAGGGCACCGCCACATGCCTCCTGCTGTGCCCTCAATGTGAACGAGCTTCTTTTCTTTTTGTTCAGTGCACTTTTCATGTGTTGTAGTCCCGCAGAATTACTTCATACTTCATTGGGGACAGAGTGGAACATCGAGTTTCAATGATTTCGTCTGAAGTGGGACGAAGAAAGAGAAAGTAGTTATCCAGCCCCCACCTGATGGTTTCCTCAAGTTGGACTTGAAAACTCAGTCTACTGAACGAGAGCGTAGTAATATATGCTGGCATTCGTCTAATAAA
The DNA here is from genome assembly GCA_006783055.1 of Trinorchestia longiramus. Lineage (NCBI taxonomy): Eukaryota > Metazoa > Arthropoda > Malacostraca > Amphipoda > Talitridae > Trinorchestia > Trinorchestia longiramus. Next base: position 15,869 of record VCRD01002408.1, on the reverse strand, counting down.
AGCGTTCCGTGTCTAGGAGAGAAAATTTGCTAAAGGACTTCTACAAAATCGCTGATTAATAATTTTATCCTTGAAATGGGGTTACAATTTGGATTGCCTCCAGATTTTCAAGCGTGCGACACATCTTTTTATTCATGTTTTATGGAACCTTTACTCCATGTCACGGTAGTTAGACCCACAAGCTCTAAGCTAGCCGGCTTTTGACATTATAGAAAGGTAGGCAAAATTTTTTTCGAGCATAAAACTTTGTGTTTTGATTACTTTGTCATAGATTCTGGCAACACCCGATTTTTAAATTGAAAACAAAGACAGATGACTCGAAAAAGGCACTGTGTATTCATCCTCTGACTCACTGAAGAAAGATCGAGTGTTGTATGTTAAACTGGTCTGAATAAACAGTGAAAGCCATTCTAGTAAATTCATAAATTCCAGTTGTGTCGTTGTGCAAGAGAAAACTGAGTTTTTGCTTGCTAACAAAATTTCCGGAGGAATGTGAAAATTTTAACCATCGGAGTATGCGCAAAGACTTTACCGGTACTGGCATACATAGCTGCTGTCCATGTATTGAACGACTGTAGGGGTAAATGATTTAAATTTTAGTAGAAGACTCTCATTAAACAGTACGTACCCACTTAAAAAAATCAGGTTAATTTTACATTCAAAGGTTGTTATATATGAGATTTCCCAGCGGGAATCCTGTTCAGGGTAGGAGTCACATAATATCATTTTTACGGTTATGGCACAATAGAGGGTCCACAACGCATTGAGTTTTCTTAAAGTATGATGGTAGAAAAGCCGGCAGTAAAATTAAACACCTGAATAGTCTCGTATATTTCATTTATTTGTTTACCGCGTATTCAGCATTTTTTTCCCTTCGAAGTTTCCGAACGTATGCGTATTTTCGCCTCGTTAATCAATGGCCACAGGCAGACTTATGATTGCTCTACTATAGCCTACACTTGACGACTCAAATTCACTGTAAGAAAATAAGATGCACAAACTTCTTTTGGCGCTATGTCACAATGAATATTGTGAGCCCTGATACAGATACATATCTAACTGAAGTGAATGCATTCGTTCCCTCGTAAGATAACTTATTAAAGGAAACTCTTGGAGCTAAGTTAAATCCCTCAGCTTCTAGCCCCAGTAACATTCATCTCAATTTCAGACAAGGAAAACCCTTTTCTATTATGCAAACATGGGCTACAATTTGCGATTTCTGCAAGTCAGTCCCACACGACCATATGTTGCGAGCCCTACTCGATTCAACGGTTCTGTGCTGCCACATTTTCTCTCCTTACAATAACAGCGTTAAAATGTCACTAGAAAGCAAAACAGGGTTCTATTTTTTATAACAGCAATGGTGTTCATTTTGAAACACATGTGATGCATGACGAAATAATACAGTTGCTTTTTGCAGTTCCTATTAGGAGGAAGCCCTCGTTTCTTCTGGGCTGAAGTGCTTTGACGATCACCTGCAGTTTTTGATTAATCTATGAATAGTGAGCTATTGCAAGACATAAGCGTTGTTCAAGATATTAGTAATGATATATAGTTGAAGTAAATTACAAACAATGCGTATGCATGTATTTAGATCAGATAATTTAGGGCTCAGAAGATAAAAGTGAGACTTTCTTGAAGAGGAGTTACTTAAGTCTTCAGCTGCGAGACCAGCTCACTGCAAAACTCAAACAATGGTTTTCAAAATAATGTTAGCAGCTTTCGTTAAATATTGAAATTTTTATGAGTCAAAGATGATTGTAAATCGTGATGCGGGCGGCGATACCATCATACGACTGAACGATCGAGCGAACAAGAAAATGTCACAAGGAGAAATCACGCTTTCTGGTAATTCAATTTTCATTTGCAAGTGGAATGGTGAGAGTAAATGATCGAGTGAATCTGTATAATGCTTATTAACTTCGTTCGCTCTTCGACTTGTATTCATGTCTTGTAGAAAGCTCCCAGAGCATGTGCTTGATATTGCCCTTTCACTGTAAAATTCTCTTGTGGTGCTCTGCAACCACAGGCTTGGAGAAGTATTAATATCGTGTGCAGCTCAGTCTCACGCATGCAAAAAATGGAAGTCAAATACAAAGCCCAGTCAAGCATCCTATATAAAATTCGATGCTGTGCCATTGTATTTTTTCAAATTTTTATTTTAGCCCACTTCTGTAAGCCTCTGCAGAAATTTTAAAGAAATGTTTCAATAGCGTAGGTGAGTTGCAGTATCAATCCGAGAATTTTAGCTTACATATATCGATAATACCGACTGAGAGGTGGTGTGAATGCCATTCTAAACTACATTTTCCCAGTAAAATGCTCTGTCATATGAGTCGTAGTTATGAAATCATAAAATCATTGAAGTGATAGATTTTAATAGGACTTTTGTATCTGAATAGCTTGCGAGAAAAAGTCTTCCAGTTCGTTAGGAAAATAAAGTGACTCATCTGGAATGAACCTTCAGTGAATGCTATTTTTAATGGCTTGATGTACCAAAAAAGATTCAGCGGAAGATGAATCCAAGGCAGTCAGCAAATCTTACCCGTGGAAGGCTGGTGTGCATTTATCTGTCAGAACTTCTTACTGTCATGAATATCATCTAAAACTCGATAATGGTCTTTGTGTACCTCAGTTTTGTTCACTCATTTGTATTCCGCACTGTACACAGCGTTTTCGACGAACAAATTATAGATGTCCGTGTAAACTACGCAGAAATCGTGCTGTACAGCTACATTATGTTCGCATCTGTTTCCGGTGATGGTGAAAGTAGCCAAAAAGTTTCACAGTATGAGGAAAAGAATCAATTGAAGCTCTATTGCTGCATGCAAGACTGTAAGTCGCAACTTACGAGCATACTTTTCTTTGCGTTTAGAGTTTCTAGCCAAGGGTTGGCTTTAACGGTATCGCTCGTTCAAGTGATCATTTTAAGGTCTTCCATACATTCTGCGCCAATTTTACTGACATTAAAACTAGTCGGAATTATTGAAGATTGTACACTGCACTCACCGCATTGTTTCGGAATCAGGCAAAGATACAAATGCTCGTAACTGAGAAGCGATAGCCCGAGTATGTAGGAACTTGAGAGGTTAATCATGACATAATTTTATGAACGATTCAATCTCTACTAGTAGCGTACATTCTGTAATATAATATGAAGAACATAATATGCATTGAGCGACTGTTTTATGCTAAAAACATAATAAGTTTGTACCCTAAGATTATAAATTCAGTTTAATGCATGGTTTGGCTTATTAGTGAACTTTGCCACTTAGCCAATACCATTTCTACGCATGGAAAAATATCATCGATTTCGTATTCGTGGCGCATGCATGGAAGTTTCAGCACCCACAATTTCATTACGTCTCTCTAAATAGAAAGAGTGGGATTAGAGGAATAATCATGTCTTGTCTTGACTTTTTCCAGACAAGATGCAGTTGTTGGGACTCTTGCTCGCCTTGAGCGTCACTGCAGCATCAGGAGCAGCTGTAGAAAAGCCTGCTGCTGTGGAGGAAAGTTCATCGCTGCCATCAGAACAAACACAAGTAATAATGGACTCGCCACAACTCGCCAGAATAATTAAGAAAGGAAGGGCTATTACCAGAGGTGAGTTACGCTATTGAAAGCAAATATATTTGGAAAATATTAATGGCATAGTGGAACACAGTAGCAGAAAAATAGAAATGAAAAATTATGCTCTGAACGATATGAACAATTCTACGTGATAAATTTTATCATCAGATGAGCATAAAAGGTAAAAGTTCATCCTAAGAGATAGCTTAAAAATAAATTGAGGCAAGTCATCAAAATGGTCATGCTTTCTGGAAAATAACAGTATATTTTAACAGTACATATTTTTATCTCTGAAAGCCACAAAATTCACTCGTAAAATTGTGAGGAAATTTCGAAACAATAACTATTATTATATTTGATAGAGCTCAAAACATCGTAAATCCATAAGTGCTAAGTGATTATTTTGAACAGAAGGCTAATTATCATGATGAGGGATTATTTTAAACAGATGACTTATAATCACTTTCTCTGTGGTAAGAGAAATTAACTCTTTATCTGTTAAAGATTTACTCGAGTTTTACCTAACATGAACGTATTTGGAAAAATAATGAGAGCCCATTTGGCCTAATCAACAATTTTTTACAAAAATATCTGTTGTATTGTTTTTAAGTTCCTGCATATCAGCTCAAAGTAAAATTTGTTCTTAAAATCTTTTCATATATATTATAGCCTATGTCCTGTACCTTATTTTTTTGCTAATCGTAATATTTAGCTAGTTTTAACGGTTTTTGTGATGACATCATTCAGCATATTATAAAAATAATTTTTAACGCGACGTATTTTTGTGAACTGACCAACAGAACTCTTTTCATCCTCACAAATACTATAATATCTTGACTCAACACCAAGCCTGCATATTACTCGGGTGTTTCAGGTCGATCTTTCTTCCAAACGATGGGTGACAACATCATGAACTACTTAGGCTATGGTAGCGATGACGAGTACGACGACTACGCCGAGTCAGACTATTTCTACCCTTCCCTAGACTCGTCAGCTCTGATCGGCAACCCAGGCTCATCTTACTCCTTCTACAACCCATACGGCAACTACCAGCCAGCTCGTGACGACAAGTGAGTCTGCAAGCAACTTCTTAACAACAGACTATGACGATTTACTCAGAAGACATCATTGACTAAAACGCCTTTTAAAATAGAAAGACGGTGCTATTCGAAATGATCAATTTTTTTTGTGATGAAATGGTGAACGTTGTCCACCATATAAAAGCTTTATCTTGGGAACCAGTGAGGATAATATACTTGTTCCTCCCCCAGTTTTGAGGAGGAGGAGGATTACAGCTGGGGAGACTTCATGTTCGACGCGGCTGTCGTAGCAGTCCCCATGGCTCTGGTGCTTGCAGCCATGCCCACAGGTCTCTTCACCATCCCCATTGTAGGGTAAGTTGTGTGAAAACTAATTTCCAAGCTTCTAAGTCACGTCGTAACAGTGCTCATCAACGTACTAATTTTTCCATGGCACTGTATGAAGTCTAAACGCTGAATTGACATTATTTTAGAAGTTATTCCTAGGGTATAAAACACATTTCATACTATTGTTTTTCGAATAAACGTAGAGATTGTTAATCGCACTGTACTATGAAAAATTCGAAATTTCATATGATGTCGAAACAAATGATAACCATATCACGGCAACATGTAATCTGTATCTCTTTCGTTTCAATTTAAATATTATGTCGACAGGCGAAGTAAGATTTTTCAGCAGTATACTTCGTGCTCTCAAAATTTCTTAAACTATCTGAAAACACAATGATTATAGTGGGTTAACGATTCATGTGTCCATGAAAACAAATTTTGTGACTAATGCCTCACTACACTGATATCTAATTTTCTCAGCTAGACATAAGAGCTGTCATATAGAACCGAGATAAACTTTTACCAAGCTCTAGATTTTTAAACTGAGACTGAAAGCTACACCAAAACTTTCCAAAATGGACCTGTAGTCATGTAGTAAAGGTACCACTTTCACTGAAGTTCGTCGACCTTAAAATCTCCTTCAACTGCACACTCCGTTATTTTCTAGTTAGCAATGTTAAGCGAGCATTTCTCAAGGATGTATAACTGATCAGATTGTCGTACGACTGCTTTTTGTTCTTCAGTTGAGAGTGCAGCAAGATACTGCTTGGAGATAAAAACACGCTGCTCAGGTGCCGGACGCGACCTAATGTCCTACTTTCGAGTAAGAGCTTTTGATGCCTTAGACTAAAAGAGACTAAACCCCTCAAGCCATGTCAACAACTACAGTTTAAAGCATTCACATGCAATCATAGTGTTCTTTTTACCCCTGAATTATACAACTTTTTTCTTTTTTACACAGTCGTTCGATGCCGAACAACATCGAGGAAACGCTGATGCCTTTCGAGTTGCCTGTCCTGAGGGCCGTCGAAAAGGCCGACTTCTTATCCTACACGACCAGGACCTGCCAGGAGAAACTTTTCTGTGAGATCACACAAGTAGGAAGACACGAGAACGCATCCCTGCTGCAGAAAATGATGTACCTCACGGCTAGTTTGTGAGTAAAATACCGCATACAAACTGCATTTTTCGTTCTAATTTTTCGAACATACTTTTTTGAAGTTAACTCGCTACTTTGAATGTTGAAATAAATTTAGTAATTTAACTCACGTATCCAATTGGGAAGAATCAGGTTGCTGTGCAGATTTCATAAAAATTGTGCATGATTTAAACTTAATTTCTAGAAATAATCATTAATGTACAATGATTCTTACACTATAATTCTTGATGCTTACAGGACCCCAGACGAGTACGCGAAGAGCTACAATTTAGATAAGCTTTTCAAGTCCGCCAGAGATGGCCACTGCGAGAGCTACAAGTGTGTGCCTCTAATGACGCCTTCCAAAAAACAAACACGCGACAAGCTCCATGAAGCCGACAAAAGAGAGAAAGTTGAGGAATGATAAGAATTGATTTCATCCCAGGCCCCCAATTGTATTAAAAGGCCCTGTTTCACAACGGCTACAGAAACTCCCTCACGTTAAACGTGTATGATATTCAATTTCATAAGCATCCGTTCACTAAAGAATATTAAGAGGACCCGATAACAATGTATTAGCCTAGTGAGCGCACACGTTATTTATTATAATTTATTTGTTATTTATTGGGTAAAACCTACCAAATCGTGATTGTTGTTAGGTAATGTAAGTATTTATTGACCGTTAACTACCACAGGATGACTAGTGAAATATCACTATAAATTATTTATTTAATAGTTCTAAGAGTGGTTCAATGTTAGTCAATCCCACATGCGAGACAAGCCAGAGTTGCTTTTTCGAAGTCTTGCTGCTACAGAGGAGCTCGAAGCCCTGCTCTCTTCATGAAACCAGGAGATTTGAATCTAAATAATAATTCTTGGAGTGAAATCAGCGTTTGGATGAAAATCAAATTTTTATAATATTTAAAAATATTTTACGAAGACTTTGACAATACTTCTTGGCGAAAGAAGTCAAATGAAAGACGTGGTAAATAGAGGAAGAATATTAACTGGACAAATTCTTACTCTCAAACTTGAACTCTAGACAAAGACTCACTGTAACCTCGAAACAAGAAAATCATTTTAAGTTTCACGACGGAAAACTTATTTCTTGGATTCTATCAGAATTTTCACGGGGATAAACCTTGACTTTTACTTTGAGCTATCAAACAAAAGTTCACAGCAATACGTACGTTAAAAGTTTGACTTAATTACTTTGCGAGCCGTTGAACTGGAAAAGAGGTGATTAAGTTCACGCATTGGAATTCCTATGTTCTCTAAGTCATTACTTCAGTATTTATTTCTTGGAGTCCACATTGCAGACTTTCAATTTCATGTAGAATGAACTCAGTGAGCCGATGAATGACCAAAGAAATACAAAACTTACAGAAGACTGTCTTCACTTCGGACTGCGGGACATCAGACAGAAGTCGTGAGACTATAGCTCAGTAGTGCGATGCTCATCAGAGTCCCGCACTTGGCATTACTAATTGAGCTAAATAGGAATGAAGATTGTGTGAATGTATGGCTCAAACGACTGTGTAATGGTAGTGTGACGTAACACTGGTACAAATAATACTCTATGTAGAAACAGTAGGACTGAATTTAGACGTATACTCGTTCTAGAGTTCATGGACATTATTTAATAACTTATTTACGAGAGTAGACATTTTTACTTGTACTATTATAAGCTACTTTGAAAGTACTTAGACTAAATAGACTTCAATAGACTATGAGAATATAGACTTCGTACTTGGACCTGCTAAGACTGCTCGTAGCGTACGTTGACCATGAATAACTGACCGTAAATTGAACGTAACTTTCTGACATAATAGCCATAATCAAGCGAAAAAGACATGACATCAGTAACATTCCTCTGGAGCATGGAGACTTTCAATATGACTGTTACTTAATGACAAATAACTAACTCACTGACTCAAATGAAAACTGGACATCATTAGCAATTACTATATCTGTGACAATTCTACTCGTTTAAAACCACAGCATAACATTTGTACAGACAGGTCCTATATATAATTCTTCCAAGACTAGCGACTCTAATGGTACCAGAACAAAAAAAGATGAGACATTCATTTGACTGATGAGCGAGAAGTGACTGCAAGCAATCACACTGAAACGAAGAAATAACTTGATTTTAGGACTCCCAACTTCTGACCAGGCAACTTTTGGCCTCCGGTTCAACTCAGACAGCCCGTGACAATTTCATTTAAATTCCGACTTTGAGGTAGTTGAAAAGTAAAAGAACTTCTTCTGAGAAACACTATTTTCTTCTATAAGAAAAAGACTTTAACTGATAGTGAAGTTAACAACTCTCGCAGCGCAGTGACAGAATCGATGGTGTTCAATTAGAGCACTACCAAACGTGAAGAATTTTGACTGCGAACTTTACAAGTACTCACTGAAGAACATACTAAAATCCAATTTTGAACACTGAACTTCCGGATAACTTTCAGAATGTACACTCTGATGAACAGAGACCTCTTCGTTCATCAGAGCTGCAAGCGTACATAATGATGAAGCACAAAACACTCGATTACTTTGATGCTTTATAGTATATGCCGAACTGGAGCTTTGATTTACCATACGCGTTAACTTGACATGAAAGAGTGACTTTTCTGACAGTATACGCTTGACTTTTCTGACATAACAGGCAGTGCTGTAAATTAGATTTTGAATCCTTGAAACATGATTTGTTAAAATATATTGAATCAGAGATTGAGTGGTTTATACATCATTATAATAAAAAAGAAAAATGAGATAAAGTTGTTTTCTTCTTTCCTACAACACTGTTAACGAGTGACTAGTCTAGGCTGCATTTCTCAACGAGTGAACATCTGAACTAATCCTGTCTCTCAAAACAGAATCTCTTGAAACCATGAATTGTATCGTTTAAAAATTTCCATAGACTTTGAAAAGCGACTCTCTTAGAGCGCCTCTAAGACTAGTCTTGACGACTCAATGAGCAGCACGGCATTAAAAAACAGGATACGAAACAAGCGAAAGGTCAAATATTATATGTAGAAATCACCAGTGTAATTATTCCCCGCAAGTACTACTTACAAATAGAAGAAAATTGAATAATCGAGATGACAGACTCAAATCCAATAATCGCGCATGAAAATATCTTTCTATTAAGCTTTATTAACGTGTACACAAACAATCATAAAATCAAATTAAGCTCACAAAAACGTATACTGCCTAGATGAATATACTGCAAACATATACTGACTAAAAGCCATTCATGCCTACACCCACGAAACACAGCTCCCTCAAATCGTAACAAATCAGAAAGCTAAGAGAATATTGTACAAAGTTGTCCATTTTCTTCTCTTTCATGTAACAAAATGATATACATAAGAAATATTATATCACGACTCAAATACAGGACCACAATTAAACTAGGGGCATTCAAGCTCGTTATTGTACACATGTTAACCTTGTAGATCTACGCAAAACCTCAACAGAAAAAAACATGAACTTAACGCTTGGGTCTTACATTTGTATCGGCATTCTAAATTTGAAAAGTCTTTGCTTGTTTTCCGTTGGTATTCGCTGAAAAGCAACAAAATCATCACCGAGTGTTTGACCCTGTCAAATGAAGCACAGTGAAATGAGAAGCATGGTTGGTTTAAATGCTCCGTCATGTCTTGTGCTGCAACTCAAGAATCTTCATAATGCCACGGGCCAACACCCAACAATTGCGCTTGGCCAATTGAAAACAGATCAAACAATTTTTCAGAAATTTATTTAATTAGTTCCTTCGAAGAGTTGAACGCCAGTGATCACATTATACAAGACTAAACCGCAATAAATGAGTTCTGCTAATCACATTCGGGTATCTAACGCATACTACACAATTGGTTGATACAGCTAATGAGACCTGCCTCCTAGCACCAGCAATATTCAAACTACAGCCTCTTAAAAATGGAGGTATACATTTTTTAAGGATACCCTGTACTTTCATTTTATCACAGCTGTGATCCTAAAAGGGACAACATGGTGACCAGTTTGTAAAAAGAACAAAATCTTTAGCCGACCTTTTTTGAGTCAGTTAATTGAATGAATCCACCAACGAACGTATTACACTTAATAATTATTTGCCCAAGAAAAAGTTAGACAGCTACACCTGAACATCGACTTTGAGAAGCGTTTGCTCAATTAGAATAAATACGAGACGGAGGCGAAGGTGCTGGTCTAGAGTAGAGCAGGCACTCAGTGAACAATTTGAGCAGCACAGGTCACTTCAGAGGTAGCTCTTCTACTCTCTTTATTGCAATCACTGCCTCAGAAAAGGATACTTTTTTAACCCCATAAATTGATTAATTGGATAAATTAGTCAGAGAGCGGGATTATTAAAATTTATTGTTGCACACAGAACTTAACAGATAACGAAGAAACAATTGAAATGTTTTAATAAAATTCAAATGATAATTCGTAAACAAAATAAAACGTACTTATTAAGAGTCATGCAATCCAGACCACTCGAAGACATACAAGTGCACCATCGATCATCCGTAGGAGTTACAGACAAGGTGAATAAATAATTCATAATAAATAGCAAAAAATTGCACCCCAAAAGTAGGAACTGAGTTACACCGGCAATAGGGCCGACTGGACGGGATAAATCGCCTTCTTCTATAAGAGCAGGTACTGCAGATAAAGATAAATAATTAGGGTAAAAATAAAGTCATAAAAGCATAGAA
>VCRD01002407.1:60130-74216 GCA_006783055.1 Trinorchestia longiramus | reverse complement strand
GCGCAGATAACGCGGTGCAGTATCTCCCGTGGCTAGCGACGATACAGCAGCTGTCACCGCGATGGCGCTTCGAAGGAACAGCATCGCAACTTCGTCTCTCAACTTCTCTAATGAGAAATCGATGCCATCGCCGCACTGTGAGATCGATTGCTGGGTACTTGTCTTGGTGACCGCTTGTTCGTTTTGCTGGACACATTAACACCCCCGTGCCATGTGACCAAGATGGTCGTTATCTAGAAAATAATGAATAAAAGTAAACGAAATAAAAATATAAAAGGGATGTTGCGTAATGAAATCAAAATGAAAAAAAAAGAGTATTTTTGACTTTGTCAGTATTTTGTGATGTATTTTATTGCTTGTGAAATTATTATTTGGATTTTTCTTTATTAATGTTTTTACAAAGGTTTTTATCATACATTTAACATAACAGCAGTAGAAATGGAAAATATGTTAGTAATGTTAGTAAGTTGTAAATATTAAATATTTTCCTTGATGAACTGTGAGGAATAATAATAGCAATAACATGCAATAATCATAATATAAATAATAATGAATATTAAGAAAAGACTGTTACTTTTAACTCAAAAAAGAAAAGAAATGTTTGTGCCAACATTTGCGATTCCTTTCTATGGATAAGATGAAGATGGACAGCTGCGGACGCATGGACAGCAGCGGACGCATGGACAGCAGCGGACGCATGGACAGCAGCGGACGCATGAACAGCAGCGGACGCATGAACAGCAGCGGACGCATGAACAGCAGCGGACGCATGAACAGCAGCGGACGCATGAACAGCAGCGGACGCATGAGCCGCGGACAGGAGGTGCGGAAGTGGACACCCTCAGAACAATAGAGGCGGAACCAATGAAGTGACGGAGCCCCACGCGTAAAGCCCCTCCCTCCCCCCTGACTCCAGTGGGGATGCCTCACACGTACTCCAACGGGGGTGTTGTTTTCTCCAGCGTCGAGAATAAATCTGTGACCAGATACGTCTTCACTGTCTGCTTAATTAAGCGTCTTTTTTTAGGACTCAAGATTCTAGAGCATTGTTTTCTCAATTACTGAATGTATTCTTAAAGAGCATAATGAATAGTTGCCATTTTATCAATTACTGAGTATATTCCTAATCAATACAATGAATAGTTATCTTGTCAGTCACTGAATTCATTTCTAAACAGCATAATAAATACATAGTTACCGATTTCCCATTCACAAAACCTGAGTCTAGATTGTCTGATGCATCGCTATCGTTCACTTAACATTAAACAAATTCTAGCCCTCTTTAAATCGAATTAACTTCGTCTTTAAGCGTTAAATTACTTCAACGTTCCAGTATCGTTATCTGAGTCACATTGCTTTCTGTCATTGCTTAAAACCTCGCGTGTTGACTAATACGTTTTACAGGAACTCTCTGGTTTGTTCCTTGGTGCATACCCAACCGTGAATTATGTGTAATTGTTGGAATTATGGATGCTGTGCGCTGAAAATATAATTATAGTTTTACAGAAAAAGACCTGGTGTACATTCTAGATAAACCACAGTGTCTGTGCTCGTGTTCGAGTATATGGATAATAGAAATGATCTAACTGATCATTCTTTTTTATGAAAGCTATCTAACATGAAATATTGAAGATATATATTTATCACTTGACTATTTAAATGTATAAGAAGACCGATTTCAGGCTTAATAATTGTACTGAAGTAGTGACAACCAAAAGTCGAGTATACGAAAAGACTTTCATATAGCACTGTAGGTCTTGCAAACTGATGTAAGGAGATTCAGACCTCGTGAATAATCGCACCATCGGCCGCGTTGGCCCACATGACCTCTAGCCTCTATATGGCAGTTTTAATACTGATGTATGATTCAATATCTCTCACTATTTATTTCTCTTCTCAAAAACTAAGAAACGACTGAGGACGTACACAACTAAACTGAAGTTTCTACCCAATTTTATGACCATGTGTTGTTGGGACGTTATTCTGTGGATGACTGTAGCCACCACGAAGACCTGTAAAGTAGCCACCACGAAGACCTGTAAAGTTTGTGTTGACGAGTGCTTCAGACCTACGGCTGCAGCAGACGTTGGGGAACATTTGGTTCCCTACTTAGAGTCTGGACCTTTCGGCGATCCTTCCTCATTTTAGCAATAACATGGAGATATCTGGGCTAGTTTACTTTCGTGCCCGTAACCTTATGTTCGAACATGCCATTGGTCAGTCGTGCAGGTGCGCCGCCGCAGTGCCTATACGTCTGATAACTCTACAACGTCCGGAAGAACGACTTTAATACTCAATGCGTTTCATGTTCCGAATCATAATTTAAAGCTATCATATGAGATAGCATCTCTGATATTATTTTATTACTAAATTGATAATTTTCAAACTAAATGCGTACATTCAAACATGTTCCAGGATACCAAGCTAGATAAAATACACATTTGTATTCCGGAGAGGTTTTTTCAGCTTCTAGTGCCAGTAAATATCCAAGCAACTTGGTCCACATCAGAAATGCCAGCTCTCTTACGCCTCCCTCCCTTCCCTCCCCAGCAATCGCGCAGAACAAGCAGAAGGAGTGACGCAGTAGGGGTGCAAATCACCGCCGCTCCACCGACATGCCAGCGCCGGCTGCGGTCAACGGGCCACCCTCAGCTGTCAAGATTGGCGGCTCTCAACCCGGAATCTGGACAGGGAATTGTGAGTGGGAATCCATAGAAACGGGAAGCTGCTTTCGGTAAGCGTTAGGAATACCCTGGTATTCGTGATGTTCTAACTCGCCAATTCCGCCTTCATCTGCTTCTGCCCCCTCATGTCGTCCTGCGGGTAACCGTTATTAGATGACCTGTACCATTTATAATTTTATGCTTGCGTTCATGCTCTTCATTGGAAAATTTAAGTAAAAAATACTTTATTTGCGTTGAGTGAGGGGAGCTGGTGTACAAACAAAGAAATGAAGGCCGCAAAACTTAAGATGTTAATATGTGAGACAAGCTATATAAAAATAAATAAATTTTTATATGATAATATCTATTTTGCAAGAGGTATTTTATGAAAATTATTATTCGAAAAATTGAGCAGAAAATACGATCTACTAAACGATCCGTTTTGGTTTCTTGATGCGGCTAGATGTAACCACGACGAGGCGAATTAAGTTGTTACGAAATCCTCCAAATTCAAGTGATGCTGAATTTCTAATTGTAAGCCCAATGCAGTTTGTGTTATTCCTAATACATTTGCAGGTGCCCGAGGAATACGATGTAAAATTTTTGTCGTCTCCCCTCTTACAGAACTCTACGGAAAAATGAGATACATTTTCGTACGTCTGTCTCTAGTAACGTACGACAGTATTTCCCTCGTCAGATGGAAATAGTGCGCCTGATTTAAAAAAGTCTTTCTAGTTCATATGCTCTCCAGATCTATCCGTTCACTGCATAAAAATGTTTAGAACTGCACTTGTCATATGATTCATGCAACGTTTCTGAAAGTCAGAACTAGAGTTATGCCCGGTATGGTGATCATTTAAAAAGTACTACTACATTTATTATAGTGTTATTCATGCTCAGATCGTGTCTCGAAAACTTAGGTACTTGCAGAAACCTCTAACATCTTCAGGGGGTTCGTGGGGGATGAAGTTATGGAACCGTTAGTAGTAGTCTTACCTCTCTCGCCTCCTGGGCCAGGCTGGAAGTCCTGGGATTTGGAAAGCTTCCCACGGACCTCAGGTGTTCAAGTGTTTCAGCCCAGCAGGTGGTATGACTAGAAGATTTATGTGCAACTGAGGTTGTCAGGTATGACAATCCAGCGTAATACGACCATTTCGACATTATTTCGTTGATTCTATTTCGTAAATGATGGGTTGAACCTGCATTTAATAGCTGTAAAAAAAATTCGAGATTCGTTTTGAATAAAATGTGTATTGCTATTCTGTCACACCCAGGTTTTTTGTTGAAAATAATCGAGTTGAAATAAATCAAATTTTCAGAAGATTCTTCCTTCTCACCACTTTCACACCAGAACTTCCTTATGCAACACTTACAACGCTTTCCACTCAGATGAAAATATTTTCTTATGATGTCCTGTTTGTGTTCTGCATGACTCACTGAGGTCTGTGGTCCAAACCCATTCCAAATTTAAATTAGAATCTGTCCGTGCATCAACACAATTACGTGGTTCCTCTGAGTGAATTGATGGCTGTAGGTATTAATTACTCAAATTGTTATTTCTTCAAGCAGGGGCGCTGGCTGAAGTGTGTGAAAAATCAGGTATTTTGTAAAAAACGAACCCTCAAATGTGTGTTCCAAAGTCGACGACCCAGAACAGTGAAATTTGCTACTGCTGTCCTTGGCATCTACTTACGCACTGGATATTAATAGGAGTAGAATTTACAATTCTAGTTCCCATTCATTGACACTTGAGCTATTTCATTACCATTGAACTTTCGTTCGTTTTTAATGAGTTCGCTTGGAAGCCTTCAATGTAGCGAATTTCTCGAGAACTCTAGTAAGTTTAATCCGAGAATAAATCTTAGAATGTCAGTCATACGTACTGAATCTGATAACTCCAAAATCGTGCAACACGTGTAAGTGCTGTAAAATACACTTGTACGTCTGTCTATAGAATCACGCTTAATTGTCCACGTTCCTTGTACATATGCGTGCAATATATGTATAGGCTGTACATGTTGAATGTCTCCACGCTTCAGTTGTTCATTCTGTGTTAGGCTACACAGAGTCGTGTCTCAAATACTGTGTTTTAAGAGTTACTTTTTAAATAAAGTAATGCGTTAAGGATGCTCGCTTCTCACAAGCCTTGCCTCGTTTTCGTATTCCTGCGCTTGATTCTGTGTTTTACAGCGGCTCGATGCATGGAGGCCATTGGCGCACAGCTTTGCCTCATCAGCACTTTGCAAGCTCAATGAGAACGTTTTTAGAAGCATTATCTGCGACTGCCATGAATGCTGTGCCAATCAATTGCATTCAAAAAACTGTGTGTCAGCAATTTCAGTAGAGAAAGTTTGCTTTAAAATGAACATTTTTATTTACTTGAATATTTTTTCCGTAAGACGGCTGTCTAAGTCTGGTTTTTCCTTTTTCTTCATTTGCCTATCAGGCACTTCGGAACCGCAGCCCTCGGCGCCTAAAGTTTTAGTTACTGAATGAAACAAGTCTGGATTTATTTTTCAACTGTAAATTGCTATCTCTATTTTCATCCTAGAATCGTTTCTAAGTGATAGATATCATAGTAATATGTTTAAGAAAAGTTAGTAGAAGTAGCAAAAGAGTACATTAACACATTTCCTGCGAAGTGACCCACCGGTGGGTCACTCAAGTTAGCTTTTGTAATTTTTTCAAAGCTTTCTAGTGACTGTGTGTACAAAGTAAAGATTTCCACCGGCTAGGTAATCGCAGGAAACGTGTTAACTTCAAATAACTGACATCAGTTGAAAGAAGTGAAAACTTTTGGAATATATTATGAAACTCGCAATAAAAGCATAAGTTGGCAGCTACGAGATCTGAATCTCCTTTTACATCTTACTACCTGCATCTTAATGCCTGCCACGTACACCTTACTACCTGCATTTTAATACCTAGAACCTACACCTTAAGACTTACATATAACCTGGTGGACACCCACAGACGGGTAGCATTAGAAACTCTTCCATCTTTAATTATTACAACTCGCTCTTTATTCACCTATACGTGCGTAATTAGCAATATTTTCACAGCAAAAATGATGTTCATCGTCAGGGTGCGTCACGTGCGTCAAAGAGACGCAAGAGTCGTTGATGTACGGCGTAAAAGAAAGGTGAGATCTCGGAAGTTACTCTAGTTTACCTCAAACAGATTAACACAGGTTATACAAGCACAGATACAGGTACTACAGGTGCAGGTAATACCGATACAGGTACAAGAAATACAGGTAACACAGGTACGGGTACTATAATACATGCACTGGTTATGCAGGCACAGGCTATACAGCCATAGGTAATACAGGTATAGGTAATGCATATGCAGGTAATGCGTGTACTACATGGACAGGTTATACAGGTACAGGTAATACAGGGACAGGTATTACAGATACATGTACTACAGAGATACGTATTACAGGTACAGGCATTACAAGTACAGGTAATACATGTACAGGTGATAGACATCAGTTGTACAGCTTATAGATTTACCTTTAATACAAGTACAGATAACACATGCGCAGATAATACAAGTATAGGTACAAATAGTTGTGGGATCTTTGTTCTACCGCTCCCGCTGCTGCAGCTAACTGCATTGTGTGATATGGACGAAAAGTCCACGAAGAGTGCAAAACTCTTTAGAATTGAGACGTTCCCATGCCTCCTCATTCTTGTCTCTGCAGGCTGTGTCCACTGCGGCAGGGTGGACATGCTACGCAATCTGCCATGAAATCAGGTCGCGGAAAACTCTACGGATGAGATGCAAAACAATCGATGTGCCGGGCGGCTCACGACGTCGAGGCAGCTGACTCAGGGGTTAGGCTACTTCTCTTCATCCATGACAAGTCGATTCAGTGATAGTGCCCTGGCACCGCAGTAAATTTGAGGTAGTATAATTTACTACAGAGAGAGCAGAGACAGTGCAGCTTGAAGGTGGTGTGTTGGAAGGGCCGAAGACGCGGTTTCAAAGCAGTGACGCGGCGGCTTTCCAGCCGATTGCCTTTCTTTGAGCTTAATTTTAAAAGCTTCAGAAGACTTTAAATTTCGGGGAAGAATGATTAATGTATATTTTAGATAACGCTGACGCTCGGGTTTTAGTTCTTGTTATTTGCAGGTTTTGCAGATTTTTAAACGGATCCCTTGCAGATGTAGTGTAATCAACAAGAACCTCCAGTCAGTAACCTTATTAGCCTTCGGTCCGGCTGAGATCGTTGCAGGAACATCAACGCAAGTCAGAAAAAGTCTGTCGCGTCAGAGGTCATCTTTTTTATGAGTTTTTCCATTGATGCGACTTCTGCAGAAGTTAGGAATGTTTTTTCTATGTCCCTTCCTGGCACTCAATCACCAACTTTCCGCACTCATCTCACCAGCGAGCAGAAGAAGAAAAAGAAGGACATCCATCGGCGTGCTGCTGGATGAGCCCAGATGTGTCGCCAGTACAAAGAATCGCCCCACGCTGATGCAGCCTCAGCTCCATCCAACGCAAAAATATATTTCATTGATCCGGAAAATTATGAAACAAAAACGAACACGCTACTTGATAATGGAATAGCGACCCAACGAAGTTCAAGCGACCAACTGGAAAATATTACAAAGGGAACGCAAGTGTTAAACGGTCTCACAAGTAAGAACAAAAAAAAACAGTTATGAAACTTAGCAACTTGTTTATTGTCAACTACAAGAAAAAGATCGATTGCAAAAAATTAGTCTAACCAACCCTGTAATAGCGGTAAGCATCGTTATCAGCTCTCATAAGGACGGAAGAAGAAAATAAAAAATCAGAAAGTTCATCATAAGAATTGCAAGAGTGCAGAGATAGTTTTTCGTTTCTACCAATTATTAGGTGCAGGCTCAATATAGGCCGTTTGAAGAAACCCTTTACTTCAGATAATAATTACCTGCAGACACAAAACTTGCAACAATCACCACGACTGCCTGCTGACACAAGACTTGCACCAGTCACCACGACTGCCTGCTGACACAAGGCTTGCACCAGTCACCACGACTGCCTGCTGACACAAGACTTGCACCAGTCACCACGACTGCCTGCTGACACAAGACTTGCACCAGTCACCACGACTGCCTGCTGACACAAGACTTGCACCAGTATTTAACATGCAGGTCATCCAATAAAACAATATTCGTTGAGAGAATGACATTGAACGTTCCCTTTAGATGCTTTATAATATCGTCTTTTGAAAATTACGACTCTAGTCTCCCGCATATTTCTGTAAACAGAAACCATTGTACAGTACTATTTGGTTTCCATTCGGTTCTTAGTAAAATACATACACAATGCAGGTCTTCGAAAATTAAATAAGAGGAATGAACTGGTCTTAATGAAACATGGTTGCAGTATAGTATAGCATAAAAGCCAAAAATTTTTGCGGAATTTTCATTTAGGATATGTTCATTTAGTGTAGATTTGTTTTACATCAGGTTCTGGAATATGTACAAAGCGTTTAATGACTTTGGTTCAAAATTAGTTTAATCTAACAACATTAGCTTAACCATGGGAGTCTGTAGAATAACTTTCCTAGTTAAAAGCAGGCGTAATAAATATAATTGCTTCTACCAGGATAAAGGCAATATAAGTCCTGATTTTAACAAATTTGAAGAATATAAAGTTTGGGCGGTGAAACTACCATAATTTTATTAAACAATAATTTAAACGAGCAGTAAATTTTGACTGCATGCTTGCAAAGCAGTAAATTTTGACTGCATGCTTTCAGATATTTACCAAAATAACACAAACCCGAAGTAAATATTCATATTAGTCCTGGTGTGAGCAGCTCGATATGACGAGGTTGCGCTGCCGTCGCCGAGCGCATCGATTTCGTGGCCATTAATTCTATCCTTTATTTTCAAATTTTATAGCGCTCCTCACCACGCTTTTATAGGTCATTATTTTGCATTTATATGGCTCTTTTGCATCACGTTTTACGTGAGCTTTACACGGTCACTCCGCTCATGAGAAAACAGAAAGGAATAACTAATTTTGATCATCAATAATATAACGTGACAAGAATTTGAGACGAAATGTTCCTAAAGAGAAATTTTACAATTCATTCTTTGACTTCGATGCTAGTGTTGTCATATTTTTATAAAGAAAAGCAATCTGCTCCCGGTGAGCCGTAGAGAACAGTCGGAAAAGCATTTGTTGTTCAAACGAATTTTACAAAAGAAGTTTAGTTAGTCTTACCTCTACGAAGTTCCACGATTGGAAAAGGAAATTTAACGTTTTTATTCAGAAAAGAAAGAAGGGGCTAGTTTTATTTTAATATTCGTTGACTATTGTGCGGGTACAATATCGACAAAACTCGACTTTAAACTCGATATTTTTTAGCTATAAACCTTAAAATTACTGTAAGTTTACATTTATTCTAAAGTGCTGACGCACTTCAGGAGTTCTGTGATCTTAATATAGGTATATAGCTTTTAATGTAGTTATGTATATAGTTTTGAATAGTTAATTGCCAATTGTTTTGAGACGAGAAATATAGATGTCCTAAGTCAACATCGTACCATATATATTGAATGTATAAATAGATATTTTTATCAGTAGAAACAAATTGAGAAGTCGTTTTTGTATGATTCATATAAATAGTTATTTTACTCAGACGTTTCTTGCTATGCCCCAACTGAAATAAGTTCTTCCATGTTTTATTTTCACTCATACATATTTTTTCTATGAGAACTTAGATAAACTGGGGAATTGAATGGTATGAATCCATTGCCTCCTCTATGTCGTGGATGACAGAACAGCCCACCACCCACCCAACGGATGGCAGCGGCACGAACCCACTCAAAATGTACACACCCAACAAAGATTTATAAAATAAACCCATCACCCACCCAACGGAGGGCAGCAGAACAAACTCACTACCACCACCACCACAAGAGTGGGTGCACCCACCAGAAGAGGCCCTCAAAAGACCCCCCCATAGAGGAGTACGGCTTAGCCACTACTGCACGTAACTCATCGATCATCGCGTCAGGGACAGGCAGCGTGCGAGTTAAGGAGAGATCAACAGTACGATACTGCGAGCAGCGAAGCCTGGTAAACATGACTGACATTTACAGAGACACTAAACTGTGTGTAAATGCGGAGTGCAGCAACATAGCTTCCTTTCTTTAATTGCGTTTTGCTTTGAAAAAGAGGAGTTATGTTGCCGCACCCTGTATATGACGAAATGCTATCCGTGCCCTTCATTGACTAGCATCGAAAAATTGTAAAATTGGTCGCAGACGCGTACACGAAACGGACATGAAATGTGCTGGCGGTGTTTTGGAAAATCGTTAGCATTTTTTGGGAATGTTACTCTGGTCGAGGATTTGGTTCTTCTTTAGGAACTGAGTGCCTAACTCTGAGACATAAACGGTTTGACGTCCTTCATCTACACTTTCTACTCTTCCACTTCGTTATTTTGTGCTTATTACACCTGTGCGTCGTAGGCTGCAAAGCTCAAGAATACTACAGAAGGAATAATAAACTTGACCTTTTTTGCCAGCGTTCTAATTTTTTTAACCGCGTAGTAGAATTGAAAGCCTTACGTTCATGCTACAAATTCACACACTAAACACCCGTATACGAAGTACAAGATTAGAAACGGTTATTTTGAAGTACAAAATTTGTGAATGAGAGTTTTGGGAGAAATAGGATTGTTTTCATTTATTATTGATATACTGTGGTCCACCTGCCTAATCTACGTTGACAATTATGAAGATGGAAGCCCGGTGCTAACATGCACAACACACACAAACACAGTACAGACATGAACACCCGCAGCACATAAACAACAAACACACGCACAACATTTCAGAATGAGGTTCAGCGCGTGCCCATGTCACTGTTGTTGTCTGAGGAACAACGTGCCGTTTGACTTACAGCAGCTCGCTGTGCGTGCTCGAGCGGCGCAGTTATTGGAGGGGCGAGATGGAGGTGGGCAGAAGTGCATGTGAAAAATTAGACGACGTATTCTACCCTTATGGGTTTAATTTTTGTTATTTCCGCTTCTGAAATAGTTACCTATAAAGAACTTGAAGATCTAAGAGTTTTGCATTCTCCATTTGATTTAACTTCGAGCATTTCGTGCTTCGATATCTCATGATTTGTGTAACTGTTAAGTACTTGAGGATTTTTGTGCGGTCATTGAATACAATTTCTTGTTAAAAACCGATTTTGAGCAGGTGCAATGCAATACATTGTGAGTTATTAAATATTTGTTATCTAATTATACCATAATATTTGTTTCATCATCAGAGGAATGACGTCCTAAAAAGAAATTCAGAAGATCACGAGATCACCTGCTGTACAAATGTCGAGGCTTACGAAAAAGTTTCTATTTACTCGTATTTTGCTCTGAAACCCACACCTCCACCTCCATCTCCGCTTCCATCTCCGCTTCCATCTCCGCCTCCATCTCCACCACCATCTCCGCCTCCATCTCCGCCTCCATCTCCGCCTCCATCTCTGCCTCCATCTCCGCCTCCATCTCTGCCTCCATCTCTGCATTAGTACCCATCAAGTTGTTCTACGGCAGTATTGAGCTGCTTCAATTCAACATAAAGGGCGTCAGCTCAACACAACACAAAGGGCATCAGCTCAACACAACACAAAGGACATCAGTTCAACACAACACAAAGGGTGTCAGCTCAACACAACACAAAGGGCATCAGTTCAACACAACACAAAGGGCATCAGTTCAACACGACACAAAGGACATCAGAACACTCACTCTTGGATTAGCTCACTTCAGAACTCACTCTTCTAACTGTTAACTAACAACTGAAAACTACTTAATAATTTGAACTCATGATAGCTCTTCTTGCTGACATCTACTACACTTAACATGCGAACGTCAAAATATTCAGAGTCCCGCCAGTCCTTTGTCACTCATAGTAAATTGTTGGTTTTCTTCAAAATTTGATCATCTTATCCTTCTTCCACCAAAATAGCGAGCGTTCCTCTTCTATCATATATATAGGCATTCCTCTTATTCTGCGGAAATGATAGGCGTTCCTATTCTTCTACCGAAATAATGGACGTTTTTCTTCTTCTACCGAAATAACAGGTGTTCCTCTTCTTCTACGTAAATAACACGAGTTGTGAAGTTCAGAACAGTAAAGGAAGAGGTCAGTGGTGACCAGGGTTGCGTGGAGCGGTCGCTTATAACTCGACCAGACTTCACTCACGCCTTAACATGGTGAGACCAAGACGCTGCTCCTGAAATCAGAGCAGCGAGATGAAAGAGCATGCGAGGGTGGTATTTCCTGAAGGAAACGTTCTCTGTTTGTCGAAATTAAATGAAGTAGATAAAAAGGCAAATATTGTGAGCCAACGCATTTTTTATTGGTACGGGAACAACATGAATAAGTACAACATGCAAATGTGAAGGCTACTTGAATTGTTCTGACATCGTAAATAATAGTATACATAAAAATGGTCGCGCTTGGTTATGAAAGTGACGGCAATATAACAAAATACAAATGATTATAATAAGGCCATAAAGAGAGTGTTTTCAGCTGTCTCGCTTTCGAGGTCTTGTACAGCAACACACGACCTACTTGTTTCTCTCCGCCAGCTGCTTACATACGTGATTGGGGTGTATGCGCGTGATTGATGCTTTTACTTTAGACGACATGGAACTTGGGTAGTAACCTAAGAATGGACCAAACACCTCGTTTCTTTTGCCTTATTCTATTCTATTCTATTCTGTTCCATTCTATTCTAGGTTCTCATGAGTAAAACGACAAGCCATTAAAAGGGATCGAACCTTGCCCTAGCTTTAATTGCTCTAAAAGTCGGCATTCCAGCGTTTATACTCACTCGGTCACCTGGAACTTCAAATAAAACTTTATATTCCAACTAGACAATAAGTCAATAACCAACGTATTTTTCCCATGTGGCTTGTTACGAATTCTCAAATGAAAAGTGTTCATTGATGTACTGCTTATTTATCGAGAAAAGAAATGAAGCAGACTTTTTCCCACCTACTCTCCATCCAGAGTTTAAGAATTATGCTTGAAATCTGTTCCATGTATCATGTTGAATATTTGGTTGCAAAAATTTTAACGTTCCCAGGTCTAAACATGAGTGCATCCCATGTAGCGTGAGGCTGTAAGTCAGCTCCCTCTCTTGTTTTTAATGTTTCTTTATTTGTTTCAATCCTCTCTCTGGTAAGAACCTTTAAAGCATGAACTGCCGAGAAAAGCTTTGAAGATTTCGTTTCTGTGGAGCTAGAGATAGTTCGAATTTCCGTCACAGAGACGCTATAATGCAGAGCCGGAGACTTCACTTAAATTTGAACAATGGCACGAACATTGTAAGAATTTCAGCTGCCGTAAAGGCGGTGTCGTTTTCCGATGAAGTGAGACGGTAGTTTGCTCGATTTCTTATAAATATCCAATAAATTGAGAGAGGGACGGACGGGGTAATCGATAGCAGAACTGCGTAGGGCGCGTCGAACAGAAACTGCTGAGCCTGCACAACGCTCCGCAGCTCGGCCCGGTCCGCACAGCACCAACACTTCAAAAAGAAACCAGAGTTCCGCTCAAATTTTCCAGCTTTTTGACAGTGTTGCGTCTTCATTATAACTTGTGAAAACCTAAATTTTATTTTCTATGTCTGTAAGAGCCATTCAGATCACTGCACTGCAGGTCGGCTCAGGCCGGAGCACAACCCTCGGGGATTTTGGCACCGCGTCGTGTGGGGAGTAGTTTTAATACTGATTTAATACTGATTTCTTGTATCTTACACACAATATACAAGGTGTGACAAAATTTTGTTATGAAAAAGTGAAATGAAATAAAGAACGAGAAATGTAATTTCTTTAAAACGCTCATAAATGTAATGTTATTTTTTCATTTTATTTTCAGTCACAAATATAAATTACACGAGTGAGCATCGCTCTTTCGCTAATAAAACTTATAAATCTGTCCAATTATTTTGCTGCACACTGTGTAATGAAATCAAGCTTTTCTTAAGAGGGCTATCTCTAAAGACTCAATGCTTTTGGAAATCTGATTGCAGTATTTGTGACTAGTGTCTATTCTATTCTGTCTGTCGTGCGATGACATCGTCGTCTTTTAATGGAAATAAATTACTACTTTCAGTGCTGATGTGGAAACTACGTTCCTTCAATTTGGACGACACACTGAATAATGTTGCAAACAGTTTGTATAATATTCCTGAACCCGAAGTTCATTTCTTCTCATTTCCTTTAATTTCTATCACCGACCATCATTTCAAAAAGAACACTTTTTTGTGAGCCCGGCAGTAACTTTCACACGACGGCAACGTTCACCTGAGGGCAACTTTCCCCAGAGGGCAACTTTCCCCTGATGGCAACTTTCCCCAGAGGGCAACTTTCCCCTGATGGCAACTTTCCCCAGAGGGCA
>VCRD01002407.1:31853-60008 GCA_006783055.1 Trinorchestia longiramus | reverse complement strand
CGATGGCAACCTTCACCCGATGGCAACCTTCACCCAATGGCAACGTTCACCCGATGGCAACCTCTAACTAATGGCAATTTTTACTCTTCACCAAGTTCCTGAATTTTTTAAGGTTTCCTTCAATTTGTTAGAGTATAAAATACCCTTTTCCTCCGCTTCAAATGGCGAAATTTAGATTCGCAGATATTTCTCCCATTCTTAAAACATTTTCTTTATTTCCTTTCAGCGGTCACTAGAAACTGTGCATTGTGTCGAAATACATGATCAAGTTCAAATAATAGTTCAATTTGCTAATGAATACTTGTTCTTCACAATCTTCTTCCACAGTTGACTTCATAATAAAAATTTTATGAAAAGCCTTTCCCTACCTAAATTATATTTTTTAAGTCTATGCCGTTGCAAATCTCCCTCTCCTACATCCCGATCAGGGGGTGAAGCTCCACAATGAAAGGCTAAGAAAGCACCCAGCTCTGCCCCCCATCAGCTCTGCCCCCCCCATCCCCCCGCCTCCCCATACTTACGTGGGGATGTAGCACAATCTACGACTTTTCTCTTAAGTCTAAAGAAGGGTCGTAGATGCTATTAACATCATGGGATACCAGACGACAACCTTCTCATAGAAATCAAATTGTGGTAGATAGAAGTAAAAATCAATTACAAAATCACCCCTGTAATTTTTTTTCTCAAGAGATTCTACTCCAAAAATATAAAATCGACGGACATAGAAACCATGCTAGAAAACAATACGAACATCGCGGTAAGTTTCGAAATGAATCCACAGTAGAAAATGAACCAGTCTTTACTAGAATCGAACATGAATTATAAAAACGCCTCCAAAGTGCTAATGAAACAACACTCGTACAAAAGCAGAGGACAAACTAAATTACTAGTTGTCAACATAGTGTTATTTTCACAAATTTTATCAACTAGCGGCAATTATTTTTACTTTGAGCTAAATGAATTACAGTAAAATATTCGAAAAATGACTTCTTTGGCGCTTCTCATCCTGGCTTCACAATGCTCTGACTATCTGAAAACTTGAATATTGGAAAATTCTTCTTTAATTCTGAAACTACGATGAATATTTGAACAGATGTTGTTCCGATTGTGGACTGTCCGTACGTAGGAGTACAAACTCCGGGCTACATTGTTGTTGTTTTTAGTCTGCAGCGTTTCTACTGCTCCAATCTGTCATGTGACTTCGGATGACGGCTGTAGTTGAAGAAATATGTTGAGTGATTGGAAAGTGTAACGTTGTTTGTCTTGTGTACCTGAAACTCACATAACGCTAGTGATGTACACTAGATTTCTTCCCCAATGGTTTGACAAGTTAAACACAATTCTCCGAGAAATTATGACTCCAGAAGCCCGAAGTTAACAACTGGAAGGTAAGCAGAACAACTTTCTGTCTTTAATCATATTCTAAAATGAATTATTTTGAACAGAAAGCATCATGGAACTATTTGTCGTCTCCACGCAAGTTCATAGAGTTCAGACGTTTATTGAAATGTCACGTGCACCTCCAAAATACTAATTTTTGTATCCCATTTCGCCATCTGAACAGCTGTGATTCCTCGTCCGCCAGCCACTTTGAAACCTGCCCAAAAGGTAAGAAGTTTTGTTCGTGTTGCCTTTTCTCGCCAGTCCAGACTACAGAGCTTGGGAGTCTGATTCACGTAAACATCAGAGCATATAATGCCACTCCATTAGCACGCACAGGATTCCCATCTTCTGCTCAGAGGTTCATAAAGCGTGGTGCTCAGACGACGTTGCAGCCGTGATAGTTGGACAGCAAGCGTCCATTAAGTAAAGCAGATGGACAATATGAAGCGGCCACGGCCGGCAAACGGCCACCATCTGCTTGCGCTGGACCGTCAACTGCTTTCATATGCACAAGCAGCACAGCCTGGGACGGCACGGCCACTGAACATGAACTTATTGGAACATCATGAATGTTGAGACGGAGCTGTATGTATGTGACACCATGGAATCTGAACAGTCACAGCATAGCGTCTCATTCGCTGCGAATGTTTCAGACGCTGTTGATTACTAGCGAAACTGCATGGAAAAATGTCAATATAAAATGTGGAATGATAAATCACTGGATTATTGGACTGCTCTGGTGATGTATTTGGAGTATCTAAATTGTAATTATTGTATGTTATGCAATATGTTGTTGCAGAAGGTGTAGACGGGAGTGAGAATTCTTCATCAGCAGAAGCTTGACACTTACTAGCTAGACTATTGAATGAAGACATTGCTGTTAGCAATGTTGATTAGTATCGAATAGTTGTGGAGATTTTCTTCGTGTTTATACATGGCGTACATGCGTTATATACTTACCCCGATTTTTATTACGTACATGCATTATTTACCTACTCTGATATACATCACGTACATGTGCTATTCACTTTCCCTGATATACATACATTCCGTACATACGCTATTCACTCTCACTAATAAATGTCAATGGACCGTACGCACATGGCAGTCCCATCTGAGAGGGGCAGAAATGATTGTCTTTTTCGGTTCTGTTTCTCCTCGCTGAGAAATAAGTACAAACTAGTTCTCTACCGCTCCAGCGCATGCAGGAATCCTAATGGTAGTGTTTCCAAGTGTTCGTCGCTACAACTATCACGAAAATGGTTAAAAAGTTTTGATCTCGTTTGTTGAATAATTTTAAAACTTGCTTGTGATTGTTGCTTCGTATCTTAGAGATGTAAGTGAAGTTACATGAGTAGCTTACACATGGAGAAATTCTTCTCGCATTGCACGTGTAGAACTGTACAATTTTAAAACTCATCTGCGTACGACGCTCTTTTCTAATAGTTAATGAAAAGCTTGAAAAACTAAGTCATAACCTAAAAATCTATTCAATCCTGTCCAAGCAGAGCAACTTATTTGAAACTCACAAAAATGTATCCGGATACAAAGAGCATAAAGATCCGGAGAACTTTCACGAGTAGATTTTGAAAAAATTATTGCGCAGCCAAAATTGATGCCAGAAAAATGAATGCATCCTGTGCCCGCAACCCAGACAACGAAGCATCTATGATATACTTATTCTTCTGAAAATTTGTACTTGTATTCGAGCGCCCTGAAAACTTTCGCGTTCAGTGAGAAACCGAATTTACAGAATTTTTTAGAATGTAAAATATAAACTTAGGTCAACTGAACGAATATTCCCAATGTTAGTATATTGCGTTATTCTTCATGAGGATGATTGCCGTAAAATTTACTGAAACTACAGGACGATACCGACAAAAAACGAGAATATTACGGGATGATACTGCATTTATAGACTAATCTAGCCAACGCTGAGCAAGGCATAGTCCTAACCACTAACACGCCTCCGACGATTTCAGTTGTTTTCATATCTCTCCATGTATCTCATCCTCTTCCATTATCTAGAAATCTCTCTTTGTTTCTTGAGATCTTTTCCAATTTCTCTGCCTCAAGATCACTCCTCGCCTCCCCTCCATTCCACCTCGATCACTGCCCCGTTCTTCTTTTCCTCCTACTATATCAGCAACCCTCCCTAGGAAGGACAGCTCCCCTACCCTCCTCCAATTATCCCCTGCCCTCCCTCCTTATCACCCGGGCCCCTCCACCCCCTCCTACCCCTGATCAGTCTCACTTCGGTCCCAAATTTCGGCACCAAACACTAATGTCATTTAACGACTCAATCAGCAGCTTCTATCGCATCACAGGGCTTGTGCCACGGTTGGGCTGTAGTGTAGCCACCATCCCCTAGGGGAGGTTTAGGTGACGTGTTCACCCTGGTCCACCACCTTGGAGGACTTGGCGCTCCTTCGGACACCTAAAATTTGATTAGGCTTAAGTAAGATACGTGAGCCAACAACAACCCGTATTCTCACGCTTAGACTTATACCTATAATTTGGGTGGATTTTTATGTTACCCTTTTATTAATGAACTAATTTTGGACCTACAGTTTACACTTCTTCGTCTGTGCCCGTGACTATTTTTGTATTATGATTGTGTTACTTCTGTGTAAGGTGGTCTTGGTGTCTGTATGTAAGGTGAATTTTGTGTCTGTATGTGAGATGATCTTTGGGTCTACATATGTGAGATATCTCTTAAGCTAATTTCGTGGACGCACCAAATGAAAAAATTTTCATTATGATGAATTATTTCATTGTATTCAGGGAAATTTACCATTCAGTTACCCGCAGAAAATTGAAAACCAAATCAGTTCATTTATCGACCGTTGCCGAGAAGAGAACCTTGGGAAACTTGGCTTTTTCAGATTGTCTCTGTGATACGAGCACTGCCCCAGTAACATCTAAGACACATACAGCGTTACAATGTATCATGCATCATCGGACTTATTCTTTTATGAGGATCAAAGGAATTGCATTGTGTCAGCCTACGTATCAGTGAGGTTCTGCCTAACCAATTATAAAAGCAACGTTAACTACACAAACTTTCGTGACCTGTCAAGCGTACTTGAGTGTCGGTGGTGAATTTCAATTAATTACATATACGTATGGACGGCCTGAATACGAGTTGTATTCGGATAGACCTGCGAATTCGAATACCGTCTCACCCAAACCTAAGATCCACAATCTCTTCCTTCCCCCCATCCTCCAGAGGTCCACGGTGGTGACCGCGATAAGTCACGCCGTAATCGACACATCGAAGAGCCCTCTTCGGCTTGGCAGTCTTCCTGATGCTGGTGAGATGTTAATGTAAAGAGCACTGTTACTGTCAAGCGTATGCCGTGTGTAAGGGGTACTTTTGGCCAACAGTTGTGTAGTTATGTATAACATAAGTAGCTTACTAATGAATTTGAAACTTCTTTTATGTGAATTTAATGCAATATACATATACAGGGTCAGGCAAAATGATCTGTCACATTTAACCTACAAATTTAACCAACAAATGTGTCAGATCATTTTGCCTGACCCTGTATATATATAATAGAAAAACGAATTGACGACTTTCTGGAGTTGCCTACTTAATATTTTCCCTATTGATCTTGAGATGCAATGATTGAAAATTCTCTTCTTCCAACATTCACATTTTAAATTTTCATTCACAGATTCATTGCCTGGTAAACTAGTCTAATTGTTGTCAATTGTGACGCTTCTGTTGCATCTATTGATGCTCTGCAGCTGCTTCATTTGACGTAGCTTCATGTGGTGCTACCGTGCCGGTGCTGTGCAGACTAATGGGCGGCCAGGCCGGCGTTCCAGCGGTCATTATTACCCGAATTCCAGCCAACAGTGCAGGTGTTGGCGCTAATAACCTGAAGGAACTATGGGTCTCACAACACACGGTACATGAGCACAACAAGGCGGACGGCACAACGCTAAACACACAAGTGCAGCGCAAGACATTCTGGAGCCCCTGCGTGTGAGAGAGAAGTTTTAATTCGTTCCCAGCTCAATTGGCAGCCATTCGCGATTCCGTGACTGACAAGCAGCGTTTGCCGAAGGCATGTGCCAGTACCTGGACGTGACTGACATGAATAAAGTATTGGTTCATATTTCATACTAATTTCTTGGGCTTGTATTACTCTGTTGTGGAATTTATTTGACCACAAACAAGTTAGTCATGACACCAAATCAAAGCTTTCGAAGCTGTTTAAATATGCAGATACTAATTTAAGCAACACTGGGCTGCATGACGGGAGTGCCCAGAAATCGCTGCTCCATTTGATGAGTTCAAAATTTATGATTAAATTTTCTGGCATCATGCGCTTGAAGTAATGTTCCACCGCTTCTCTATAATTGCCGATGACAGCATCGACATAAACGTTGAAACTTTTTTATGTACCCCACTTCCTGCTAGACAACTGCAATTTTACACCGAGCGAAAACTAACTGCAACTCGAAACATGAGAACAAACTCATTTGCGCTTACAATTAGCTTTTTTCGAAGATTAACTGCACCTGATGTTCGTCAACGGTGCCTCCAGACATGTGGTATGTGGGGCGCCCCGCCGGAACCATCAGTAGACAGCACTGAAACGCCTAGTCAGCACTTGACTGTCTTGCACACCAGCATAAACGCGACGAAATGTGTTGCATTCATGACTGTGCTGTCATTATTGCCGAGCAGAGGCCATCCTGTCGCAAATGATATGAATGTTTTGACTTCTTCAGATGTCGGCCTCATTAATAGTTCTCATAACGAGAACGATGCGATCCCAGCGACTGCCTTCAACAATTGTGACCTCTTGTCGGAACAGAAATAGTGTAAGATTTTCTCGTATTACATTTAAACTACATTTTTCTTCTAAATAAAGTCTCATGTTGTCGTTTAAGAATGCAACAGGGATTAATTATGTCTTTTTTATTATTGTTTAACTATTACTCAGGATCTTCAGTCATCTCCCTTTCTATGTTCAGTCCTACCTAAAGATCATATTAGACAAGTCTTACATGTGAAGCAACATTTTTAGGTAGTTTTGTTACTAGTGAACAGAAGTGGATCCTCTCACCATCGCATTAAATCCTGTCGTTTTTTGACCATTCGGTATAAACGTCTTCTAATTTATCACGTAAAGATGTCTTAGCTAAAGCAAATGATTAAAGCTAGAATGATTGTTTAAAGTAGGTATACTTCTTTAAATAAACATGAATATTTAGATTAATGGGCATGAAAAAATGTGTGCAACTAACGTATTCTAAATTTTTAGAGTAATTATACCAGAATGTTCTAATTCGGACCTCTATTTCACTCTGGCTGGCACTCGACGAAATGACAACAGGATCACGCAGTGAAATAACTCTGAAGCATCTCTTTCACTCAGAAATAAAAACGGCCTAACGTAGTGAAAAGAATTCAGACTCCATAATATCAAATCGACTCACACCTTACCTGCGAAAAATTATACGTTTCTCATTTCAATGTTGAGTAATATAATCTATTAATGATGATCGTATTCACATGTTCTCAAATCAGGCGTTGAGTGCGACAAGGGCAAAGATACCAAAATCAAGTTTTGAGTAATCGCCATACAAAGTCTGCATAATGAAAATTCCTATAACATAATTAATTAAATACATATCAGTGTACGCTTGGTCTCATTTTGTAGGTTAACTACTGGAATCGAGCTCGGCTGTGAGATTTCGGTACCCTAAAATAACAGAATTTTTAGCTGGTGGCGTCTTCGCCCTTGTGGTATGGAGCGCCTCTATAACAAGAGATGTAAAAGCCTAACAATGCGTTGAGTTTTTATGGTTTTATTTCATTTACCAAATTCAATCATTTTACTGTTTGCAATTCTTATTAGCTAGTCACAGACGTAATGAGAAATTAGCGAGTAAATGGATTTCTAGCAATGAAATGTTTAGAGTTTTATCCTGAGACTTTTACACTCGTGTTTCACTTCATCTTTCCCATTGCTTTCACCAATACGAGAATTTACTATCTCCCTCTTACTTCCTGCTTCCAATGTTAAGCCTTAAAACAATCAGGCACGTTTATGTGAACGGTCTCCAGCAATAGTAACCATCTTAATCGTCCAAATAAATTCATGCATTGATAATGCTACTGTATCATTATATTGTGATTCCTTAATACATCCCAGAATGTTCTTTTCTGTCTTCAGAATTTATGTATGTTTTAAATGAAGCAAGTTGGGGATCGTATGATAGATTACGACAGTATCCTCAGGGCTTTGAGTCACTTGGGGCTGCGGATTTGGCATATTTGTGTGAAATTTGTTGCCTGGATCTCTGACGGCCGTAACACTGCCTTCTCTGACCGTACTTGTCCTCCCCCACTGGCTGTAAGCTATAAATTTGACGCCGATGTACGGTCGAACGTCGACCGTCTTAAAGAGCCAATGAGGAGACAGACGAGTCTGCGATCTTCGTCCTCATTGGAAGACGACAAAGACACTGCTTGCCCTACGGTTCCAATGGAAGAAAAGACGCCTTTGTTTTATCGAGCTCGATCTACTGGAAGAGCGAGCGGACTTGGTCATTCATGGTCGGCAGCACAGCTCTCTTTTAGCTCTTTCTTTTATTGTGGGTTTATCACAAATGTAATTATTCGAGGAGGGCAGTTATCTGCGCTGGAGACCTAGGGGAAAGAGGCGGTCGACGGCCGTGCGACTGACAAATGCTCGCCAATCCATGAGATATGAAGCAAGTGGAGGCCGGACGCCGGACTGGACCACGATATTCTTGGACGACGGAATATCTTCTCATCAGACGACGGGCCAGCGCTAACAAATGAGACCGACTTGGTCTTTAGTTTGTCCGACAACGACCAATGGATCTTTGATAATTAAACTTTGCTGTTTGAACGCAGGAAGAAGAAGAAGGATACAATGTGGGCGCAAGCAGGGTGAGTAATGGTGCAGAAAACTAATGTTAAATCATAAGACATTTCTTTTCTTTTATGCACTAGTATTTTGTTTCTTTATAATTAAATGGTTTAATAACTGTTCTCTTTGTTCAATTTGAAGTAGATTGCTCATGTGGCCTAGTCTAATTGTTATTTAAGTAAACTCCACTTGTTGGCCAACTGTCGTGAAATGACTTATACTCTAGTTACCTTCACTAATGTTCTGTCGACTGAAAAACATGAAACTCTACATTAACCGTTATTAAATTTTCTTTCAAAAGTGCAGTTCAATTCCAACGATATAATTTAGATCTGGAATTATCCTTTAGAAACGAGGCTAAGAAAATTCTAGCATCTACGGATTCTTCATCCGTGTGTGAAATTCAACTTCAGTTGCCCGACAGAGGAAAGCTGGGCTCTTCGTAACGATATTCTTCTACACTTGTGATAGTTTGTGAATTAATAACAGTTCCCTGTGTAATATTTAATCATAGAGCATGCAGTTTTTAAATCTCTTTAGATGATAGAGTCTTTATTTCATTTCTGTCTTGCACACCAACATCTGCTTATTAAATACCGTAGTAACTTGTTTTTTGTAGTTCATGAGAAATGGTTTGTAACTTTTTTCCTAGTGCATATCTTCAGGAGTTTTGAAATCTTAAAAAAGGTTTTCGCATCTAGTCCTCCACAAGAGCCTGTTGAAACTGCTTTTCCGACACTCATGCTTTGCTGATGCATGTCAATTATCAGGGATGAACGTTTATGTTCTTTTCTAGTCGATATCTGGCGAATAAATAAATCTGTACATCTAAATAAGGGAATATCCTCGAATAAAATGATCACATGTTTTCAATTCATTTTAAAGCAGTTTTGAGACAAAATAAAACTTTGGACACAAAAAAAAATCAGGTAATATTTACAGCTCATAAGAATTTTTCAGAAGCAAAGTGAAACTTGACGGGTGTAAACTCTACCGGAACATCACAAACCCCATAAAGTATTGAATGGGAACCCTGAAATTCAATTTCTACTTGCATCCTGGAGGTACATCATGCTGCCATGCACAGTTTTAATCATGCATTTGTCGATCCCAGTGAGAACTTCATAATTTTCATTCCAAGTAAACAAAAAAGTTCATCAGAAGAGATTAAAGCACAATGGCGCCGTACAATTCGAGTCTAGTGGGAGATTTATTGACATTGGATCGAAGGTCTAGAGCCTCTTATTAGCTAGACGATGACTCCAAAGATGCTGCCAAAAGGAAAGGTTGTTAGTGGCAAAAATTTGGGGATTTTTCTTCTAAAATACTATGTCCATCTTATAAAACGTGTTTACATCTTATTATTTGTAACTTTTAATGACGCTCGAAGTAATTTGAAGTTTGGTTACTTTCAGTAACTTTTCAAATATCGAAAATACAGAAAAACTTGAATTGACATCTCGCTCACCACCCCTGCCAGCAAAGCACCATATTGAACTGCAAACGCTGCACAAAATACGTTTCAAGAGAGTAAAATCAATTCTAAGGCCTTGGAACATGGGATAAAATGGCTGATAAACATGTATCAAAATTCAGATAATGGTAAAACCATTAAATAACGTGCAATAACGACTCCTAAGGACAGTCCACAATACGGAGTGTTGGACACAAATTAACACGTTTCCTGCGATTGCCTAGCCGGTGCAAATCTTTACTTTGTACACGTAGTCCCTAGAAAGCTTTGAAAAAATTACGGAACCTAACCTAAGTGACCCACCGGGGGTCACTTCGCAGGAAATGTGTTAAGAAGCCTTTCTGGTTATCGAATTTTTGCTTAGTGAAGTACAATTACTACTCACAAGGGCACCAACACTACGGTGGCTTGCTGGCTGACATAACTTCTGCTTGTGACACCGCCGTGACGTGGATGAATGAGCCTCATTAGACGCATCCAAAGTTGTCACATCGTCCACCCTTCACACCCTACCTCTCCCACCATCACATCCCTGTCACACACCCACTCAGTCACACCACCCACTCCCCCAATATTGTCAAACCCTCAACACCCTCCAGTATAGTCACACTCCCTGTATCTTACACCCCCATCACACCCCGCTTTTCACACCGTTTCACTTCCCCAACCCTTCGACCTCACGGGAAATAGCATCACCAAAATATGCACTCAAGTTTGTAAGTTGAAGATTGTGTTGTAGTTAGCATTACACACGGAACCTACGTGGTGACGTATCCCAAAAGCTTTATAACTTTTTTATGAATTTCAAGTTTTGATAGTTACGTTTCTTATCTTTTCTTTCCATGTTTCTATCAAAATTCACCGCGTTCATCAGTGATCTACCATAGGCCTATTTTACTTCAATGCTATTTTGAAATCACGTCTCCGATCAACTATGATAACCGTTTCTAAATGCTAACTATAAACAATATTTCTGAAGCGAACAAACTGCTTTCGGAAAATTTTTGAAGGAAAACTTATTTCATGCCCCATGAATGTTACCGTCTGATTCACGGTGACATTTGTGGGATACATTTTCTGTTTCTATCGTTTATTGCTAGTGAGTCGATCGGTTACCTAAGTTCAAAAAATCCATTACAAAAACAACTATTAGTTCTATGTTGAAAATTGAATTATATTCATCATTTATTAAGCACTGCTTAGCTACGTTGCAGAGGTTGACTGAACGACACAACTTGTCGAATAAACTGTAACGAAGATAAACACTCGAAGAAAACAGAAGGAATCGGCCAATTCCGACTAGAATAATGGAAACACTCCAGGAATCCCGTCTATTGCTATCCCCTTGCAGGTCCGGGAGGTTCAAAGTAACTTGGCTGGTGATGCATTCAAGTTTTTGTGCTGAACATTACGCTGCAAATGAGCGGCAGTGCTCCAAAGCGGCCATCAGTGGTGTTTTGGGAGTCCCTGAGGTCCCGTCCGGAGGACTGCGGCCGCCTTACAGCCGCCGAGGGACAACTTAGCGATCACTGGCAATTAGGTTCCATCGATGGCCAAACGGTGGATAACCGGCGGTCAACGGTAAATAAACGAAACAAAAATAATGAAAATGATTGCTGAATGGTGGATAAACGGCATTCGAACGGTAACTGAACTACAACTAAATGATGAAAATGATTGCTGAATTGTGGATAAACGGCATTCGAACGGTAGGTAAACTACAACCAAATGATGAAAATGATTACTAAACGGTGGTTAAATAGTTCCCAAACGTAAGGTAAGCCGTAGTTTTTCAATCATAATGAGCGATAACCAACTGGGAGAATTCTTGACATTCTGGAAACTCTGTGCTTGTTCTACTCTCGTATGTACCCATTCATGTATTCAAAAATTAAGTAATTTCATTATGATTCTCTTATTTGGTTCGTCATCCAACTTTGAAATATATTGGAAAGAAGTAGTCACTTTGTCAACGAATTATAACCATCTTGTCTGCTGAGAGAAAGTATCTAAGTCGTATTAGCACGCTTTGTCTTTTTCCTTTATCACAACGTGTATGTCTAAGCACATATATGAATATTTTTGAGCTACCTACTGTACTACTGCAGAACGATTGTTACAAGTTCGACAAAGAAAAATAATAAGGAAACAAATGAAACGTCAAAAGCAAATTCCGTGGATTTCTTCACTTATTATGCATACATATTGTGTATGCTCCGTATACTATGGATCTCTCAACTCTCTTAGCTGTTCAGTGTACTCGTACCCCAATTATTATATCAATAATGATGATTGGCGGCGGTGAAAATCTAGAGTGATAACTTTATATCGGTTGTTTCACCTACCAAAAACCAGTTGAAGCTTCATTACACAAGGCAGTGACAAACATTTCAAGAGTTTTCCCACCTAGAGAATCAATTTGAATTGCGATGAAATAAACTCGATTCAATGAGCCAGTTTAACACGTTTGTTGAGATGCGACCCACCGGTGGGTCACTCAGGTTAGGTTCTGTAATTTTTTCAAAGCTTTCTAGTGATTGTATGTACAAAGTAAAGATTTGCACCTGCTAGGCAATCGCAACAAACGTGTTAACCTGAACCTTAAATTGAAATAGTGATAAAACAGTCTTGTAATCTCGCACGGAGCAATGAAGAGGCTGTGCACTTCCTTCTCATTTTTGGTTAGGTTAAAACACTTTCAGTTCATCGAGGTTTTTGGATAAAAAATTCCTGAAATATTACTGATCACTAATCAGCGTATCGAAGTGCATATGATTCTACGACAACACATGAGGGTTATCTGATATATTAGGAGGTAGCTCATTAAAATTTATGTTCTAGCTTCGCGTTTAGTAACAAGAAATCAAAACTTTAGTATAATATGCCTTTTAAGTACTACATTCTTCTCAGAAACTATTTAAATATGACTGATCAATCGCTTCTAAAAAATATGAAGTTTTCATATAACACATAATTTGAAAAATTCATGTACTCAAAATTAATATTCCCCTCAGAAGTTCATGCACCATATAAGGCATAGTTATTTACTGTAAGACTAATTTAAACATTTGAAGACGTGCTCGATGTATTTAGAATATGAGTAATCGTATCGTTCAAACCATGGATTGTATTCACAATACCAGGCAGTTCACTGTCTGGAATTCACACTAGTGTTCCAATATACTGGAAGCCTTGATCAAGAGGCGCTGTGAGGTGTAATGTTATTATTCTTGATCAATCCATCCCCATTAACTGAGCGTAATTCGACGGAATTTTTTCTCTATTTTCAGAGATTGCTTTCAAATATGTTAAGACTAGTGTACCCGAGCCATCAAAAATGATTGCAAATCTAGAGTATAATAATCACTTGGAATACAGTATTTTTGAGCCGCAATAGAAGTAGTTATAGCCATTCGTGTCATATTCTAGGTACAAAAATTCAGCATTACTGAAAGCAGCTGCGAGCTTGTGTATGTATATTGTAATATGTAATGCCCCACCGAACTCGGTATCGACGATACGGACTCGAGTATATAAGGCTCTGGATCTCTCTAATTTTTTTAAAGTGACTTATTATAGTGCACTTGTACACCGAAAATAAGTGTATTAATTTACCAGTGAACTGAAACCAAGACCGCCAGTGCTAATTTCTTCCTATCTATTCTTAAGAGCGTGACACGAAACATATAAATGAATAAATATATAAACACACGACGGTCATTCTTAGTATTAGATTGTTTGGCATGAACAATATAATTGATTTGTGGAGTTTTGTTTAGTTTAAAAAGCTACTCTTATCCACAGTAAAACTTATGTAGCTTTACTGTAAATACAGAGGAGCTCGGTTCAATCGATCTCCAACTCACACAGCTGTAATTAGTTATATTTTAGCAGAATTCAAAAGCTAAGCGACGAAGCCCAATTACGACACAGCGCTTCACAGTCCGAGTGTGGAAGATCTGTTACCATGTACACTACATACCTGTTATCCATGTATACACTACATGCCTGTTACCCATGTGCGTACAGTACTCTGCTGTACTTTTTCGAGATTCATTCACAACACATTCCACAGTCGTAGTTCGAGCAGCCGATCGCTACCGCACATCATGTCCAATTTTGATGAAGGGAGCCTCGCAGCGCGGACATCGATCCGACAATTAGAGGCGCTAAGCCGAGGGAGGCCGCCGCTGCCTGGGCGCTTCCGAACAATGCTGTGCGGGTGCCACCTAATTTGCTGCCCCCGCCCCCTTGTCCTCTAATTCAGGACCTAAAAGCCACTTCAAGATCGCCGTCGCTGGGGAACTTGTGAGCTTATCTTGCCCCCAAACGACGGCCTGGAGCCCGTGTTGGAGTCGCCTGATCGGCAAGCTCTTCAGTGTGGTACTACAGTTTTCGTAATGGTCTGTGTAGGAGATTACGCAGTAGAAACGAAGCGGGTTCACAATGTGCTTGTTCACACGGTGCTGGGCTTGACTTCGACTAGCATGACTCTAATTATCATGATTCTGACTAGCATGACCCTGACTGCCATGATTCTAATTAGCATGGTTCTGACTATCATGACCCTGACTACCATGATTCTAAGTCTGACTCAGACTAGCGTGACTCTGACTAGCACGACTATACTGCTGACCAATTCAGCTTTAAGCTGCAGATTTGGAACTGAAATGGGAATATACTTTTCCACTTAGCATTCTTCTCTCGCGTCGTCTCTGCCACCTTACCTCGTGCCCTTTCCCTTTGCTGGAAATTAATACAATTACACAATGAGTGCAAACCACCCTTTTCTTGGTGGTTCTTAGTGATCAAACAGGCGTGCGGTTGAGCACCGGACCATATCCAGGGGCTCTGGACAGCTTAGCTGCGCGAAATCCGTCTCAGAATGCCATTCGATACCGATGAATACTGTAGAATACTGCTAAATACCACTGAGGTCTTCTGAATGTTCAGGTCCAAAGTTCTCAAGTAACAATCCGTTAAACATCTGGGGCGACAGATAATGATGAACGTCTTCTACAAGTAGATTACTGCTCTCATACAGAGACTAGCCCCTGCATACGGGGCTAAAACGCCAGGTTATGTTATTACTATATAATTCATGGATCTTTGTTACTATTTCTGAGAATTTAACTGATTGGGTGTACTTGTCTGAAGCCTTACTGTAAATTCATCCTCAGCTGCGATACGCAAATGAAGTTTTGGAGCTCTTGCAGCACTTGGAGTTCCTCAAGTTCCTGGAGCTCCTGGAGTTCCTGGAGTTTCTGAAATTTTTGGAGTAACTTATGCCAAAATCTACTCTGCAGCAGATGTAATTGTAGTATCTGCTACGACTTCTACCGTGGCTGTTCCTCGAATTCCAAAAACTCCAGGAACTCGAGGAACTGACTCGTACTAAGGTCCTACTGTTGCTACTTATACTGCTGCTGCTGCTGATTATGATGATAATGATGATGATGATGCTGTTGATGATTGTGGGACTACTGTTAATGCAGCTGCTACTGCTGTTGCAGCGGCTGCTGTTGCTGCTGCTGTGGTGGTCTGCAGAGATTGATGACTCATTTAGTGTCGCTATGCAGGACCGCGGAAGAGGGAGAAACAATGGAGAGGGCCGAGGGATTTTAGATGAAGCGAGCCAACCTCAAAAAAGTAAAAAGTTAGAGTTAGGCCTCGAGACGCATTACAAATTTAAATTCAGCCTTTACAAGAGCAGATAATGCATGCGATTTTCTGAGTTTTCTTTACGGCTGGTTAACGTAAAATTTACGATTAATGCAGAGCATGTCTTTAATCGCTGCAGGAAAATAATTTCTAGTGACCTACTTAACAAATCTTCGGCCAATCATTTAGGTGCATCAATTATCTTCTTCCTATTGTTGATTACTCTACTTTCGTAATAATTCAATTGTTCTCGGCCTGCAGTATATTTTAATTTTTGCTTCTGATTTTCCACAGAATGAAGGTTTCACTACGCCTGCGTGTGCTGAAATCCACTATTGATAGACCGGGATACAAAATATGCAGAGTTTCCTTTAGAACAACCTATTGATCACAACACTCAGCATTCGATTGGAAGTCATGAATTTCATCACCAGTCAACAAAGCATCATTACCAGTGTACGTTATTGAAGAGATCACAACTCAGGTTTTGATTAGTCATATTTTGATGATAAATCCGCTACCTTAAATTTCCGCTACCCCTGAACTACCATCCGTAACACGAACACATTTTCTGGCATTGCTGTTCCAGAAGTGTGGTCGTGATCCAAGTACACAGAGATCCAATCTGCCAAGCTCGGTGTGGACTCGATCTTGGTACGTCACAGTTTCTAGTACGAGCCCGACTGCAATCGATGGTTCAAGCTTGTGATTCCATTGAGCGCCTCTACAATGGAAGAAACGAGCGCTTATTTGGAAGGAACTTCAAGAAAGACTGGCGTCTCACACATGAGCCACTAATAGCTGTCTTCTCGCGAGGCGATGACGGACTTGTCCAGAAACCCGCAAGACTTTTTATCGAATTATCGCGGAGAGAAGCGTCTCCGATTAGGCTACTTGAGAAAACTCACGCGCGCCTCTCGAGCGCCCACGGGGTTGGGGAGGAGGTGAGGCTTCCTGGGGAGAGAAAATTGGAGCGTAAGGAACAAGAAATGAAATAAACGGCTGGTACGCTTCAAAAATTCGCCTATCATGAAGTATAGGACACTCCAAAAGCAGTAAATCGTACCAAATTTAAAAATTTCGTATGAAAGTTTCGGTGGAGAACCAGTGTAACTGAACAAACAATTTGTAATCGATTATGTTTAACTTTTCTTGTCTGTATTTTCTACTTATTAACTTTGAGAATGATTTTAATTCCTTCTTCAAGATCCAACTTTATCTTCCTTCCTAGGAGAGGTAAGTTCCAATGCCTAAAAACTTCCGTTCAACACTGTGGTAATTTTATGAAATTTTCGACCAAATTGTCGCAATGTTATTATTCATTGACAATACATAAGTTTAAGAACTTTTAAGATAAATCAATTTTGATGACCTCAACACTGAAGCCTCTCATACAGCTCAGTACGTATCATACTATAACTCTAGAGACATCCTCTATAACTCTAGTATCCACAATCTCTTGGCTCAAAGACTTCTAGTAACTCTAGTTTCTCCTGCCTCTAGGGGGGAAAACTTCAAATAACTCTAGTTTCCCTTGTCTCTAGAGGGAAAACTTATAGTAAATCTAGTCTCCACCGTCTCTTGACTCAAAGACTTCTAGTAACTCTCGTGTCCACTGTCTCTAGGGCCAAAGACTTCAAGTAACTCTTAGATCCAGTACATACTGTGGCATAAGAGAGACCTCAAATAATTCTAGTGTTCAGTACAACACCTACAGAACGCTCCATAGCATCCAATACATGTACATAAATCTCTCTTTTGCCGACTATTATATGCCAGTACAATATAACCTTTGCCTCAAACAAGTTCACAAAAATATTTCTTATAAGTTATTTGTCAAACTTATTAAGTTATTTTTTCTTTTCACTCGAGAAAATACATAGTACTATCTCACTCTATGGGCTTTCTGGTCCATGAATAGGTCTTGTGGAGACCACTATATATACCTTAACTCTCTTCATGAGTCAACATTTACTTAAGGAATCCTAATATACGAAGTACAATGATTATAACTGATAGGAATTCTCTTTAGAATAGTGTGCTGCTCATGTGAAAATATACAAAGAAACCCCGTAGAGTTTGAGCTAGTCTTGTTACAGGCTTTGTTTAGCACGAAGCTAGAACACGTAAGAAGAGTCCCACTGAAATTCATCACTTATGCACGTCTTCTTTGCCTTCAGGAGTTACAGAACGTCCCAACACCGTGGCTGTCACGAGCCTCCGTTCACACCGCGTTTCATTCTATGGCGATTTTATTTGCTTTTTATGACTGGACGTCTATTGGAGAGTGCGCTTTTCCAGGACGTTTGGCGCGACGCTGCACCAAAAAACGAAGAAATTCTACAAGTCGAATGGAGTCAACGATGTTATTGCAGAGGCAACTGCGGTGCTGGAGAGGGAGGTATTGTAATGATGTTCACATCTCAATAAAAGGAAGACTAACAGGACTAGTATCAATACTAAACTGAGAATGTTGTTATCTAAGTTCCGTGTGGAAGAAAAGTCTCATTACTTCGATTAATTAACATTCACATCACTTTTTGATCGTGTTCTTCTTTTGGTTAGGTATCAGAGTGGGATCAGATTCCTTGAAACGTAGCGCAGGAGATGCAGGATAGCTGCGGATGGTGCAGCCAGGGAGGGTGTCCACTGCTGCAGTAGACCGTGACGACCTCTATTGTAGTCCCTCGGGGGGGGGGAGAAGGAGGTCACAGGCTACTCAAATACGCTCAGCAAATCACTGAAATATGTTAAAGCTTAATATTTAATAAATGGATGCTTGAATATTAAGGTAATCTCTGTCTAGACACACGCTTGCTTGATATTGTTTCATCGACTTGCGTTATAGTAATTAGGGGTCTGACTTTAAAAGTACGTTTAATAAGAATGAAAAGGCGAGATAGTATGATCGAGACACCGACCTTTGAAAGTTAATGTCTGTGTATATGTATACTCTGTGCCAGAGTTGCAGAGCAACGTGTCCCAGATCTTGCCTAGTTTTTCATGTCCGCCGAAATGAGGATAAGCTTTAGGTAATATATTCTCTTTAAAATATGATGCAATAGCTGGTGTAGAAAATAAGAGCAAGCAGACACTCATGTGACCTAGTGTTTCTCAACCAAAAACGTATCTTCTGTTCATGAACAAGTATTATTTAAGATTCTGCAGGCAAACTGCTGTTACTTCCTCTTTTTTTATTAATTATGATTGAACAATCACTCAAGATCGACTACATCAGCAGAAAGAACTAAATATATTCACTAAATACACATTT
Organism: Trinorchestia longiramus; assembly: GCA_006783055.1. Lineage (NCBI taxonomy): Eukaryota > Metazoa > Arthropoda > Malacostraca > Amphipoda > Talitridae > Trinorchestia > Trinorchestia longiramus. Next base: position 41,296 of record VCRD01002407.1, on the reverse strand, counting down.
ATCACCACACATTGCAAAATAACACTACCAAGAAGTGGTACTGTCTCTTCATTCGTTAATTGAATGATCCGGCCACTGTACCGCATTCCAGCCGTCCGCGAGAATTCTCTAAATAAGTCCGTATTATAAAGTGTATAAAACAACACTGTTAACAACTGGTGCTGTCTGCTCATTCTTTCAACAGAAAAGTTCGGCCACAGTTCTGCGTTCTGACGTCCACCAAGTTAGCTGTGCGATGCAGTTGCATTCGCTATCCTAATTTCATCGCCGATTCCACGGGCCGGTCGGACCTGGCCCTTTCATCTCTTCTTCTTATTCCGTAAGCGCTCGAGGAACTAAAAGAAGTCTTAGGAGCTAGTAGAATCTTTTGTTGAACTGAATGCTTGCCCTGAGACCTGCGAGGTAAATTGTCCTTTGATGAGTAGGATTGGCAAAGGTCTATTGAGGTTGCCATGTAGGCAGGAGTGTAGCAGCTACGTTTGAAGGATAAGGAACTTGTAGCCTGTTTTCAGAAAATCGATGCAGAGGCTGAACTTGTATTGATGTGTATTCGAGGGTGTATGCTTGACGTGAGTTTCCGGTTTGATGTTCTCAATACACTAATTTATATCGGTTCTATTCGTGTACAGATGTATGTATACATACATACATTAAGCATGTCCTCTATACTGAAATATATATATATTCTACTTTTCAAATGCAAATACATTTCTTAAAACGAAGCTCTTACTTCTATATATTCAGTGGTTCTCAAAGAACCAGTTAAGGTTGTAATATTGATGACATTACTTCTCAATACAAGCTCTGCCGCCCTCAAAGAAAACGTTAAAATTACATTCCTTACATCATATTGAATGTTCGAACCAAAGTTTTCAACATGTGCTTCTTATAACTGTAATAATATTCAAGTGAAGTTTACACATCTTAGGTAATTTATCAATAGAGATGCCCATTTAGAAAGACAGTGGAAGATATATTGATGAGAGTGGCTGGTCACAAAGCGGATCTGTTGACGGTCAGATCATTGAACTGGATCTGTTCTCTGATCACCTAATGCTAAACATCTTTTTATTAAAGATCTCCAATATCGAATGATCTTTGCTAAATATCGAATGAGTAATGTTGCTTCTCGACAATCCTTAATACTGCTTTCATTCTTTATCTTCTTTATCTATGTTTAATATTCACTGTCAAGGTCTGAAAGTCGAGTACAACGGTTTCGTTTCTGTTCGTGGCGTGTGCTTGAGAGTCGTTGGCTAATTATAATAAATCAATGTACAAATATTTTTTTACCTGCAGTTGATTAACAAATGATAACTCACAACGACGAAGAGCTAGTGTTTAACCCTTTCGGTACTGACGGCATCTCTGGTAGCCGCAGTCATTTTTCGCCTATGAAGATGCAGAGCAACACGTGTGTCTGTGCAAACGCTGGTAGGGCAGTGCAAGCTACAGTTTGATCAGGACAATGCAGTGACCGTAAAACATCACAAAGCATCTTTTTTTAAATTTGATGTTAAATATGTTGAAAAAGGTTCTGATATTTGCATCATGGTACCGAAAGGGTTAACTCATGAGTGATGCGTGGTCACCGTTAAGAAAAAGCAGACACTCACTCACCTCTGAAAACTAGTGAATGAAGACAATTATTTGGTCTCCGAGGCAGCTGATGACCCTACCGCTGATGTCGTACGTGGAGATGGATGACTGCGCAGTGACATCTTCTCTTAAAACGAGCTACACTTCTGAACCACGGCCTTGTCGCTGTCCCTCTTCTGGAATCAGTGGTCAACGCCCAAGAGCTGGGAGATATTCATAACATAACCATTACCATCATCATTATCGTTATCATCATCACCATCATCATCACCGTGGTCATCAGCAGGATATCGATGTACTACATTAAGATGACAATCGAAGTGAGTGTTTTTTGAAGGGTCGTAGAAATCACGATGATGAAGAATCTGCTATTGTTATTATATATATGATATATATATATATATTATTATATTTTTATTATTATATTATATTATATTATATTATATTATATTATATTATATTATATTATATTATATTATATTATATTATATTATATTATATTATATTATATTATATTATATTATATTAAAAAAGTTTGCCCCGTATTATGTTCGAGTTTGAGGATAGAATCAATTCCTGCAGGGATATTGATTCATTTTTTCTAACTATGAGATAAATAACTAACTCATACTAACCGTACTTCCCGCATTTTTGTGGAGCAAAGGATTAGTAAAACACCCAGGATCTAACCAATCCTGAAAGCCTAGATGTGAAATGTATTACACAACTTTCAACCTCATCAGTATCATATCACTGCCTCCATCAATATTATAACGTCAAATCCAATCTCAACATCACGACAACTATCACAATAATGTCTATCACATCTCCTAGTTTTAACATCTAAGGGACGTTATCCCTCACGTAGCAACAGCCGTGGGCGGGCTGAGCAGCGGACGCTGGACCTCCCCTCATTTTAATGGTTTTAGCAAGGCTGTTTTCATTGAGATAAGCACTTTATTTTGGGAGCTAAGCCCTTACGACTTTATTAAATGGACTTACCATTGAAGGAAAGCTGTAAACTAGGGCGGAGAGCAAGCCTAACTCCTCGTTGACGGCTCGTGTGCGCTCATTGCAATGAAACAAAGATTCTTGATCTCGACTCGCTTGTTTCTTTCGCATTTGTAAGTGAAATGATGTGGCATCTGTCTTTTTTTGAGAAGGAATGGAGGCCGAATTTATTTCCAGTTTCCATATAATTGGTAAAATAGGTTATACGGCGTACGATCCCTCAGACAAAGATTATTGTAGGTGCGATATTTAAGCTTTTGCTTGTTTTCTACCGGAAATACATAACTTTTTAGGAATATGACCTTTGATTGCTTTTAGGGAGAGCAGGAAACAAGATCGATCGTCGGTCATGAACTTCAGTCTATAATCGTGTTTTTTTTCAGATAAAACGACCAAGAAACAACTCTGAAGAAGTAAGCACAATATTTAGGTAAGCAAGTTAATCACTTTAAAATTGAATATGTTCTATTAGCCGATACATAGGACTTGAAAAAGACTGTCACTTTCATCTGAGTAAAGTTATGGGCTTAATGCAAAACTTCTGTTTCCTTATTTAATGGCAGAATCATTTCTAATTTCTATTACTATAAATAATACCTTCAATAAACATACAACTCGTTTTTTTGTGTTGAAAACACTAAATCCTAGCCAGCCTAGGCCTAGCATACAAATATCAAGTACTACATGGCACCATACATACACACACAAAGAAAATTGAAAGAGTTTATATTATTGTTAAAAATTTGATCACCGCGGCGCCCTGGAATCAAAAAGCGGAATTAGAAAATATATATTTTAGTTATTTCTTTGATTCATTGATAGAGTTACATACGTTGACATACATGGTAAAATGGGTGTGTAAAATAGATCACGTAAATCTAAAATTTACTGCTTTGTGTAGGGTAACCTGCCTTTATAGCATAGGGTAATTGAAATAAGGTCTCCGATTACGCAAGTCCTGAAGTTAGTCATTTAATGTAAAGTTGTTCTTGGTACTTAAGATAATTAACCTTCTGCTTCAGAGAAAAATACAAACCACAAGCAAACTGACTATGATATACGGTGAGAGAGCTATTTTAAGTACGTTGTTTCTATGAAAAAGGAATTGTACACTTCTTCAATTTCAACTTGTGCTCTTAGTATTTTCTGCACGGAGCGGCAATATACGTTAGCGCACTAATAAGCTCACGGTATGTCCAAGATCTCTTTACTACTGTAGTAAATCTATACAGTGTCTACTACATTAGTAAAGTAAAATTCTAAGAGTACGTGCAAAAATCCCTGTGTGAAACTGTAATCTCTACGTCATTATATTTCTAACTTTCGGCTCATGTTCTCGTTTTCACTACGTGTAATTTTTTTCAAGATATGTTCATTCCAGCTAAACTCCTCTACAGCTGCCGAACAAATTGTAGCGGCGTCGGCCCCGGTTCAGAGGAGTACGTGTCGTTCATGACCTCACCAGTTCTTTTGTCGTCTCCGACAGGCAGGATCAGTGTTCGCCCATCTTCCGGTCCGCAAAAAGAATCCTTCCTGTTTCTCCTGCTAACAAAACCCACCGGCAGTGTCGGAAACATGAGAGGGTGTCCGTGTTCCCTCTCCTCAAGAGATGCTTGTTGTTCGAGGGCAGTCCACGTAGTCTGTGTCTCACAAAGCGTCAATTAGTTTAAGAGGCTCATTTGGTTTCTTGTTTAACAATTTTTATTTGTTTCCTCTTATGATAATTGTTTAGTAGAAACTGAAGAACCTTTGGCATGCCTAGCTAACTCTTAAAAGCAGTCTTCATTCATGTCAATAGGCATGAGATGATATTTTACTTTATGGAACCGGTAAAAAACTTTATTAAGAAGAGATACACTCCGTGAACTGGAAGACTGTGTAACACTCAGAGCTTTCACGTTACACCAACAAAAGGCAGCACTCTGCTCCAGGGAAAGAAAAGAAAGTCTTCCAGGTACTACGTGGTAGATGAAAAGCACCCCAACTCTATGGAAAGGAGTATTTTCAATTACGCTATTCATATCGTGAGTATACTTATAGGAAGAATCGACTCTGAAACCAATTTCCCAACAAACTCTTAAACTGTTTAAGCCCGTAACTCAAATGCCTTTCTCGGACAATTAATAAGTTATCCCCATTTTTGTCAATATAATTCTTCAGGTTTCCATGAATTCTGGCTAGTTGATGAGATATAATAGCTCATACATCTTGTCTTCTGAAGTTGACTGCTTCCCAGGCATTCAGGCTAGCTATTTAGTTGTACTAAATCCTCGTTTTGTATCGTAGTCACCAACTTCTTCTTCTGCCTTCAGAAACTGATTCCCCCAGTAAAATTTTTTATTCATTTAAGAAAGTCCTACTAGAACTTTTCAATTTAGAAATTAATCCATCTTTCAAATTCATGATTTGTTAGTCGGGATAATAAAGGCCCAATCTACGTGCTCAATTTTGTGCACTTAAAGATGCTGTGAAATGCTAACAATGATCAGACTTCTTTATCAGACCGCACTCTGTCATTCAAACTAACTGACTCAAGTTGCTGTGTGAAAATTGATCAAAATTTTAACTTTCACACCAGTATTGATTGCTGGAGAATTTAGAAAAGGAGTCTGTACAATTTTTCACTTGAGTAGCAAATTCTTTTGAACGCTTGCTTTAGATGGAGGATCATGAAAGATTAACAAACAGAGAACTGAAGCTAGGGGGTTGGTTGGTTGTTTTATTGGTTGGTTGGTTGGTAGGTAGAATTGGAGCCATCCAAAAAAGACTCCAAATAGGCTTCTACCGAAGCTGGTGCGTTGACATTTGCAATTACTCCACCTGTGGCCAATTTTTCCACAGTCATACAAGGTTGTTTACATGTACTTCTTACACACAAACACATTGATACGCTGTGTTTTATTTTTCACATCCTCTCCAGATGCACCTAGTTAGGTTCGTTAGAGCTGCAGAACCAATAAAAGAAAAGGGAAGAGCCCCCATTTGAGCTGCTCCCCAGTCACGACAAAAACTAATAAAGCTCCGACCAAAAGGTCATTTGGTTTGGAGCAAAAAGTCGTAAAGCGGAGACTCATTGAGGCAAAAACTTTGTCGCTTCCAGATTTGGGAGGTTCGGCCAACAAGAAGAGAGAAGGCTGAAGGGGAGCTCCGAAGTGGAACACACTAGTATCGTACATCTTTGGTCTCGCTATTGCGGTCTCATTTTAGTCGAGACAGAAGGTAGAATGTTGGTCTTGCAGCTGTAGTTCGCGAGTAGACATAGAAGAAAGTCAAAATTTTAGTCTCGAAGTAACAACTTAGGGATAGAGGGAAGTTTTAATGATTGTCGTTCTGTTTCTTTTTGATAGACAGAAGCTTCGGCATAAGTCATACACTTTGGCTAAAGACTTAGAATGTCGCTCTATAACTGCACTTGTGGTAAATAGTTGGTTGAGTGTTGATGTTACACCTGCACGTTAGTTGACATGTTTGAGTACAGATCTTACAGATGCAGTACAGTGGCAGATGTAAACTTTAGCGTTTGTGTTCGAGCTATAGTTCAACGAAAGAAAGAGTTCAAAATAATCACTCAAAAAAAACATTTGAGTTAAATACGCTAATTTGGGAGCATAGTTCTTATGACAGCTGTATAATTTTTTCTAATCTTTTCAGCACTATTACTGTCATTTATCTGGAATTAAAAACAAGTTGGACACGAAAACCCATGTTTCTTCACGAAACCCATACCACAACTCGTAAGATAGTACGTGAATCCTATTTCTGATCTAGAAGGATGTTTTAATTCATAATTTCTGCACTATATCACAACATGTTATACCGTAACCTAATGTTCATTGACAGTCTTTTTAGGTATTTCATTCACTCACAAAAACATACGCATTCATTGAGTGAGCATAATTTTGCCAAACCAGATTTTATCCGACATCTTTGGGTGCTTGGGCGGTGACTGACGGATTTAGCACCATCACGGAAACGACATGGTGCTTGGCTCCGTGATCTGCTTGATGATCACTCATTACTGATGACCAACTGCATCTCCTTGCAATGACAGGGGACTGCGCGTGAAGAAACTAAACGTCCCTACACTTTTTATTTTGGTCTCGTTTATTCTTTTCTCTTTTCTAACGTTATAATTACTTTTGTGTTTATAATTAATCCATGTTTATTATTTATTTAATGCTGTTGCAGGGTGTTAATATTTAAATTTAATGTAAATTGGTGTTCTCTGTTTCTATTCGACTTCACTAAAATGTGCCAATTTTCTTGCAATAATTTCTTCACTATCTTGCCCAATTCGGCATTCATTTAGAAATGTTAACATACTGCAAATACAAATTGATTTATTACTACGCACGATCCCAAAAACGCCTTTTAATTTATGAAATTGTACGTTACGTCTCCATTGACTTACAAACACCAAGTGTGAACGTCGGAACGTCAATCATTCTAGGAAAAACGTGTTTCCGTTTTCTCGAAGGCTGTCCAGCAGCTAAGGACGAGCCAACGTCTGTGATGTAGGCATGTGGGGTGCTGGTCTGCTTGCTCATTCCGGACACGATCCAGGAACGTTCGACGAGTTGCCTTGTGTCCACTCGAAGCTTTTTATCAGACTGAGCACAATTAGCGCTCCTTCACAGTCTCCGCTGCCTCACCTCTCAGCCTCCACGTCCTCGCGACCAACGCTGAATCTGCAACACATTTGGACTTCTTGAGAAGAAAGTCTTGTTGCAGTCTATTATGAGAAAAACTGCAGTTTTGACAAACATGGACCGATGTTTTTACTTCAAGGTATTTTTTATAGTTAATGTAGCATTAAGAATTGCGTTCATCTATGCAGTGCTGGATTCATTGATCTTTGAAACCAAAATTTTAAGTTTTAGGAAAATCAGTCAAAACATTCCTGTTGCCCAAACTGCTAGGGTATTAGTTCTTTCACAAGCCTTGTTCCTCCAACAGAGTTGCAGTTACTCTACATCTGAAGCTGGTCATATTTTAATGTAAGCAGCGTTGTGATTTGTTCAAGTTAATGTGGTTTATTTAATAGTTTCTTTCCCTCTAACTCACGAACACAAGCGAGAGAGAGCAACTCTTTTTCCAGCAGAATCTGGCTAGGTGTTGCAGATAAAATATTCTTTATTCTGCCAAGCAAGCCATGCCAATTTTAAAAAAACGGTAACTTGGATGTCAAAGTTTGGCGCTTGCACTACCAAAAACAATAAATTCAAAATAATTCGCCAAAGCTTGCAAAAATTGCGCTCTCCAGCTTTTGATAATATTTACAACTATTCAAGTTTTACTTCGAGCTAAGAAATTAAAACGCAAGGAATTTGACTGTCATGTAAGATTTTACACATCTATACGAGTAGACATCTTTTGCCTAATTGCGGTTGCATGAAAACTTACTCTTGGACAGAGAGGTCATTCTCAAAAATTTGTACCAGTGGAAAAACAATTGATTTATTGAGTTTAGATAATTAATGCTTTCAAAAGACTATGAAAAAATTAACTTTTTCTCATGTGTAAACTGTGAAAAACATGAGCCACACCAGTACAAACGGTGATAAAATATTATACAAGGAACGGGTTTAGATCTATCATGCCTCATGGCATTTTTTCTTAGATTATGAGGGTACGTAGTTCACGAGATGTGTTTCTGAGGCTGAAGAAGAAGTCTCTCAGTTCTTTCGTATTAGTGGCCTTATAGTTTGTACGATAGTTTTGTGATACTAGCCTCTTTTTCGTGATTACCACATCGCTTTTATAGAAAAATAGCTATGCTAACAGTACACAATTGAATACGTCTACCCAACTTAAGCTCTCATACCGCATATCTTACATAAACTAATAAAAAATATTGACTCGGCAAAACAGAACTGTGGAACTTAGTTGAAAAAGAACTACTTCCAAGATATAGAATTTAAATCCTAGGAATTGTGAGATGGTCGTCATGTTGAAGGTTGCAATAGATTTTAGTACACATTTCTGTATCCCGTAGTCTATCTCTTACAAAGTCTTATGTTTAAGAATCGTGTTTAAAAAAGCGTAAGATAATAATGCACAATTCTAAATCGGTAAAAACTTTTATATTCTTGTAAATGAGAATGAACCTAGCAGGTAAATCTTACTTAAATTGATTATTTGCCTTTTTGATTTATTTTTCTCTTGATTTAAAGCAGCGTGGGCCAAGCGAAAAAATTGATATTTTTCACTAATACACTAATGGAGAATCGATAATATTTCAACATTATTACTTGATACATAGTCAAAAAGAAGTACAAAAAATATTGAAGATTTTATTTTCATATATTGTCATTCTGGAACCATTTATAATATTCAATCAGCATTATGTGTAAAAATTGAATAGTTCTTTGCGTGTATTGAAAAAACGAAGTAGACTTTTAGTTATTACTCATTTATGCATGTTTTTTCCCATTCAAATCAAAAGATTAACCCTGAAATTGAATTGAGCTTGAATGGTCACCTTAGATACATACATCTTGCCAATAATGAGGCCTTATAATGATATCCAGTATATATCATCTAGTGGAATTTGAAATGGTTTAGTAGAAGTCAAATGTACCACTACTTCCATAGTGTTCTTGTGGTGAGCATTCCCGATTGTGATGCGGGAAGACCAGGGCTCAAATCCCATTGCTACCTTGGTCTAGTTCTGTCTGATAATTGGTTGAACAGATACAGGTCCTGTTTGCTGCGACGTAAAACGCTTGTAATTGAGTCTACATCAAGCTTGTTAATTTTTGGGATGATTTGTTGCCTGGCTTGGCCTGGGTTGATGGTTGCCAGTGTTATTAACTAATCAGAAGGTAAGGTTA